>VXAY01005881.1:1781826-1807554 GCA_013399855.1 Oxyruncus cristatus
TCCATTTCCAGCTAAAGGGTGGCGAGGGAGAACACACTGAGTGCCCATCCCACTCCTCTCTCCCCTGCTGAACAACGGCTACCTTGTAATTATTAATAATGATCTCAATGTATTTTCAATTAGCTGTCTTGGAAGGGAGCAGCTCCCAACCACGACTCGTAATTGTACTTTGGCCACCAGCTGATTTGCTCATTACCCAGCGCAGGAAGCGGCAGTGCCAGCACAGCCCCACTTTGCTCCTGAGGAGGCTGCCAGGGGATGAATGGGGCTGCTGGCTGCGGCACCAATGCATGTGGACGCAGGAGGAGGAGCAAGGACTTCACCATCCCTATCCTCTGCCCCAGCACGGAGTAGTGCTGCATGCCAGGCCCATATCCTTACCAAGGATGTGTTAGGAGCTGGAAAGGATGGGGAGAGAGCAGTGACATCCTGGGAAGGGGACAAAGGTTGGTGACAGAGGCCCACACCTGGGGGAGAGCTGGAGGCCTCAGCAGCCCTTTGGCTGACACTGGTACCAGCAGGGGGAGGGCAGATCTGTGACTGCAGGGGTTTACTGGAGGCTGAGGAGGAGACTGGAGCAGTGCTTGGAAAGGACATCAGTGGAGGTGTCACAGACCACAAGAAGCTCTGACCAGACACCAGCAAGGATTTAGAAGTGCAGAAGGGGAAAGCAAACCATCCCCATCCCACCCTTTGTGCTCCCCCTGCTTCCTAGCTTCCAACTCAGCAGACTGGAGGAGAGTGGAGACCAGGAAGCCATCACTCGTCTCCCAAAACCTTAACCCACTTGATTCCCAGCTCTGCTGCAAGCACAGGAGTGAGAAAAGCCATAGGGCTTCTGTCCCCAGGA
The DNA here is from genome assembly GCA_013399855.1 of Oxyruncus cristatus. Taxonomy (NCBI): domain Eukaryota; kingdom Metazoa; phylum Chordata; class Aves; order Passeriformes; family Cotingidae; genus Oxyruncus; species Oxyruncus cristatus. The sequence continues at coordinate 1,782,677 of VXAY01005881.1, forward strand.
GGTCCCAGTGCAGTCTCAGGTGATGCACCATGCCCCGTGAAAGAACATGGAGGTGGCCCTGTCCAGAGCTCTGTCCCCACTGCAGTCACAAGTGTGGACCACAAACTGCCAGGAGAAAAAGCTCCTGAGCAGCAGCTCCAAACCTGGGCATCAGCCAAAACACAGTCAGCACTTTCTGTTCAGGGAGCTCAATACTGAGAGATGTCCTGGAGGTGAGAGGCTCCTGCACTCTAATTACCACTCACAAATCTCTCCCAGGGGACTCTCGGGCTGAATGCTGGCTGCAGTGAGATGCCCTGTATTTTAATAGAGAAGGAAAAAAGTATAAATCATGGCTACTCAGCAGCAACAGCCTGAAGAAAGGACTGGAGTGTGCAGAGGGCAGGTGCATGCTTGTCTTTGGCCTCAGCATCCTTCACCATGGCCAGGTTGGGCAGGAGGGGAGAAATCTCTCATGGGACACTGTGCAGAGAGCAATGCCACGGCCCCTGAAAACCAGTGTTTTGGGAGGTGCTCAACACCCTTAGTTTTACTTTTTGTACCCTACAGCTGCTGCTTCTCCGCGCTGCTTGTTCGGCAGGTCAGGTCCCAGCGAAGCTGATACTTGATTTCCAATGAGCCAGGATTCATCTGGCAAGCAGGCACTGGTCTAAAATCCCCAATCTGCCCCGAATTCATTCAAGCGCTTGTGAAATCCTGCTCGAGGATGGACAGTCCCTGCTCCCCCTACTCCAGCATTAGGATAGGACAGGGCAGGGCAATGACAGAAATCCCAGCAAAACTTGCATTACAGGGGCCAGCTGCTCACTGCTGCATTACTACTGTGAGCGAGGGGACAGAATAACCCAGCCCTTGCTGCAGGTCTCTCCCCAAGGCCAGAGCACGCTCTCTCCATCCCAGGTTTGTCACTGCTGCCATCCCAAGATGCTGCTGCTATGCCTTGGGACCAGGCAGGCACAAAAGAAGGCTGCAGAGGAGTGAGGTTTGCATCAGGCAGTTACAGGGAGAGCGAAACAAAGATGAAAGGAAAGGAGAAAGCAGTCCCCAGAAATTAAAGCTGCCCTAATACAGAGATCAGCACATTTTACTCCTTGCTGCCCACCTCTCCTTCTGCTCCCCAGTGCTCGATGCCTGCAATGCCCCTGGGGTGAGCACATTGCCACCACAGAGGGGAAACAGCACACAGTGGATGCTTGACCTTCCCAGCACTGAGTATCAAAGCCAGAAACACTGTTCCCCTTACCCAGACTGCAAAGCCACCTCCTAAAGCCCGTCAGGGACATCCAGCACCTCTTGGAACTTTCCCGTTGTACAGCTGCATCTCTTCTTAGTACTTAAAACAGTTGTAGCCTGCAACACAAGGTATGAGCCCTCAGCCCTGGCACTTTGCATCTGGAAAGGGAGCCCAGGGCTGAGCATGAAGTGGCAACGACTGTGAGCACCAGTCCCCAAGGAGGTTGATCACCCTCCTCACACTCCCTGCAGCCCTCCAAACAGCCAAGCAGCAATGGCACCATCCCCAAAATGTCATTAAGTGCATGGAAAAATTATTTGGTGGTAAATAACCATATTACATGCTGTGGCCTCAGAGAGGAGAGGACAGGGATGCCAAAAACTGGCTCCAAACCTCCAGTACTGAAGGACCTCCCCTGCAGGGTCCAGGCTGTACCCAGGCACGCAGTGTTTGCCAGTTTCCTTGGCACAGTGCAACAGTGCTTAAGGTTTGAACATGAAGTTAATCCTAAATAAAAGGGTAGAAGTGCCCTGGCAGGTGACAGCCGCTCTAGCTGTTACATCTCATGGCTGCCCTCAAAGCAGGCAGCTCCTAGCAGCAACCAGAGAAAATCCCCCTGTGGGACTTCCTTTAATAAAAAAAAAAAAAAAAAAATGTAAAGTCTTGAGTGCAACAGCACGATCTATACCGCCAGAACCAATTCCTGGTGCCAGAGGAGCTGTGTGTGCTGCCAGGAGAGGCACAGCCTCATTTCAGGGATGGTCAGGAGCTAAAGCTGAATAACCAGTCAATCTGTGGAGTTAAACTCTGGAGCTCCATGCCAGTGCTTACAGGCCTCCAGCAGCCACACAGTCACCTTCCCCTCAGGGCAGCAAGGCAGGAGAAGTCACTGGAGGGGATCACATTTGATCTCAGAGCTATCACTCTGACTCACTTCTTATCTTGTAGCCTGAAGCAGGGGAACAAGAGCTTTCTGCTAGGGGCGGCCTCAAGGAGCATCTGTGTGGATGTGAGCAACCAGGTTTGCTTCTCAGCCCTGAGCCCACGCCACACTGCACACTGGAACCAGCCCATTGCATCCAACCGTGTGCTTGTAGAGATTTCGTTTTATCCTCAAATGCCACTTTTCAGCCATCACTACCTACCCCAGGGACACGTGCTAAAAGGGTCATGACTGGGGACAGGCTCACGCCTCACCTGTGTTCCTGCAGGCTGATGGTGAAGGGTATGCTGAGGCAGAGGCCGTTTCCACCAGCCAGGTAGAAATATCTGGTAGAAATCCAAGTATGTCTGCAAAGAGCTCCTGCCTCCAGTCACACAGCGATGCTGCCAAAACACACATTTCCACCAGCTGCAACCAGCACCGCCAGCTGTGCTCAAACATCACTTAACCCAAGGTGCAGCCTGTGGGGTGGAAGTCAGTTCCAGAAGTCAGAGGTCTCTTCTGTGTTTACATTCCTGGACGGTGGGAATTCAGCTCCCAGCTTGGGCCATTCCCCATTCCTGGACCCTACAGGACACACAAGAGCATGCACTGAGATCCAGCGTTCGCTGCCAGAACCCAACCCCAAGCAGCAAAGATCTGAGTGGGCTCAGCCTCGCCAGGTGCCACGTTTTCCAAGGGGGTCAAAGGAAGAAACTCAGGTTATCTATCCCCTCTTTGGGGCAAACAAGGGCAAGCCAGACACATTACTAGACAGTGACAGCCTCCAGAGCTCAATCCAAGCATGCAAGAAGGAACCGCACAACTAACTCATGGAAAACTGGCTTTGGGGAAGGATGGGGGAAATCATCTTTTTCACCACTCGTTTTGATCACTGGATCCAGGACTTGGTCACATTGAAGCAGGCAGAGACCAGGACACAGGTCCATATACAGGACTGAGCATTTTCAAAACCTTTGATTTCTTCTTACTGGACAGCAAGCAAACCAAAGGCTTGAAGCTCTGGAAAACTTCCCCAAAAATTTCTAACCCCCCTCCGGCAGTTCTAGCAAAGGATGGCCCCTGCAGCAGGTCCAGGCTCAGGCAGTGTTTGTTTTGCCAGCACCCTCTGTATCCCAGGAGTGCTGCTCACCCCACTCTCCTGGCTGCTCACACTGGCACTCCCAGGGCTGGCGCTCTGCTCCTGTCACCCCAAGTACCGTGTTGCCCACCATGGGAAAGCACACCACAAAGCTGACAGTCACCTTCTGTGACCTGTCGTGAAGAAGAAATCTTTTATAAAGACCCATTGGGACCTGGAAGGGAATCATGTGTCATTCCAATTATGACTCTTTGTTGGGGGAGGAGGAGCAGGGAGGCTCCAGGCAGGAGACAACTGGTGTTTGCCTTCATGTTTAAACCAATTTGTTTCCTCCCTGCCTATCCTGCTGCAGTGATGTAATGACAAAAATGCCACGTCTGAGCAGCATCACACTCCCCAGTTTGGGAAGAGGAGCAGCCCTGAGGATAGCACAGGATGCTCTTCCCCACGGGGACTCTGCTGGAGGGTAACCCACTTTACTAAGACAACAAGGAAGTTCACCGCCCTTTCACGCTCCACAGGAGGGAGATGTGAAGAGCTTCAGGCAGCACAGCCTGCAGAGCCAACCGTGGGAGTACGACTGGAAAGTGTGATGAGCAGGGCAGCAGATGCCAGAGCAATCTGAGAGTCATGTAGTGACTGCTCTTAGTAGCAGAAAGGAACATCCACCTCAGCACATCCTGCACGCGATGAGGATGGCGTGCCACCTTCTCCTCTCACCATGCCCACCTTCCTGCATTTGTCTTTTCTCTGGCATCCCCATTTTATCCAGGAAGGGCACTTGGCCACCCAGCACTTGCAGACTACCTGCTGCAAACAGCAGCATGGGCTGGCCAGGTTGTACTCACATTCCGGTGCCTGCAGCACAGCAGCAGCTTTTGCCAAGACACTGCAGTCTTGTATCTGAGCACAGACAGGACATTCCTGCATTGCTAAACCCAGTATCACCACTGCAGTGACGTAAAAGAAGGGAAATTGAAATTTCAGTAAGAAAGGGGTAGGAGGGACAGTAGGAAGAAGAAACAGAAGGACAGTGTGGTGCTCAGTAGAAGTGACATGCTTCATTCACCACCCCTGGGGCTCAGGGTTTTCATCACTAGGCTGAATCTGAAAGATGATGGAAATATTGTTGCTCCACTCATTTCAGAACAGTGTGTTGTTTTTACAGACTGCATCATGTTCTGCGATTTCAAACACACACCTGAAATGGGCTTCTGAGTTGAGAAGAGTCACTAATGACACTGGAGAAGAAAAAATAATAAATCTGTATCTTCAGACATTCAAGCCACGCTCTGACTCTCCCACGCGCCTCTTTGGGAAAACAGTGTACCACAAATGCATGAAAAGCCATTTCAATTATTTCTACTCTATTTGCACTTGACACTGATGTTAGGATGAACACCAGCGCCTAGCTTATTCTGGCAGAGTTAGCACCCAGAAAATAGGACTCTGATAGAAGTTATGGCAAGTTACCTGTGCACAGGATAGGAAATGCCACAGAAAAGGTCTATTGGGTGTGTAAGCACAAAGCACTGAACAGCCAATGCACAGTGGGTTCACAGAGGAGAAAGGATGCACCTTGGCCGTCTGCAAGTCCACAGCAGTCATTCAAATTCAACACACCAGTTTTTTTTAAAAAATATGATTTCCTACTTATTTATTTTTCCTTTAATAACACAGTTTAGCATTTCAGAGTTCGGCATTCTACACTCTTACACACTGTCCTTGTTTATTAGCATTTAAACACAAAAAGACATAGCAAGACCTCCAAACACAAATAAATACAAAAACACAATATACAGTAAACTGAAATACAACATATAATAATGCTATTGGGAAATTAAGACATGTTGCTAATTCCTTTTTTTTTATTATTATTTTAACAACATGGTTATTGCTGAGCAATAAATTATACATTTTAAAGTTGTTTTTCCCCCTAAAAGAAAAGGACGAGAACCACTGGTTACCAGATCACTTGCACTGTATCCTTACAGCTATTGATAATTAAGACAGGCAGAATATACACAATCAAATGAGGCTGGCCTTCTTTGGTCTTTGTTTTTGATCATAAAACTGAACACAAGTGTACCGTTCACTGAAGAGTATGAGATTAAAGAAATGGATACACAAGTTTCAAACACATTAATTTGTACATTATTCTCAATCACTGATGTCTTTTCCATAGATAGTTCTTACAGAATTTCTTGGAAACAAATTTCAGCTTTAGTTTTCCCGATTATGTTGTTCCATGCATCTTAAAGGTTATCCTACTTGTCTAAGAGAAACGGACCTACATTTAGCCCATCATCTCCTAATGGGGTATTTTTCACAGCTCTCTACTCACCACTAATTCATTGGAGTTTTATACCTTGTAGAAAAAATCCTGAACGTCCCCATATTTGTTTCTATAAAACTGAAAAAAAAAAAACAAAACAAAAAAACGGAAACCAAACAACAGCTATAAGAAAAACAAAACGGGTGGATTACAGGATGCATCAGCAACGATGGAAGCTTGTACCTTCCCATTCCACAAGTACAGATTACACAACTCTCTGCCAGTGATGCAGGTCATAGTTGGAATACGTGTCCTTTCAGGTGCGAGCTATATTCAAATACAAAGCTCGGAACACTACGCAAGAAAATGACCCTTACGAATGATAATGCTGGTTTATCTCAGTAACCCTTAGACAGAGTCAAATTTTATCACTACGCATCACACTGCCAGCAATGGAGCGTGTGAACACCGGCATTCCTAAGAAGTTAAAAAGTCCTTGCAGAACTGGCAACCAAATTAAAAGCTTAGTTCCAAAGGACCAAAGAACACAAACACCACATAGAGACAACAAACCCTTCCCCAAACGGGTAGGTTAGTAAGCCACAGAGTCGGGATCCAGATTTGAATTCCACATGAAGTCTGGGATGTTTGGATCCAAGGTTTTGGTTCAGGTGCTTCTCTGTGAAATTTAGAACTTATTTGAACCCTAAGGAACTAATCCTAACTTGGAGGGGAAAAAAATGAAAAAACACAGCCTAGTATCTACACTAACATCGTGAAATGGAAGACAGAAGCTGCAGTCTTGACCATAAATTAGAAGAGAAACAGGAATAGTCAGATCCCTTATGTGTTGTATATCTCTACTCTTCTTAATCTTAAGAGGATGTCCCTGAATCAACAGTCCCAAGTTTTCCACCACGTTCCTATCTGGTGCTTCTCAGCAAAGGCCTGGATTAAGAGGCAGGAAAGAACAATTAAGCCCTCTAGATTTTGGTTTACAGAAAAAGGGAGAAAGCCCCACAAGAAAGAAATGGTCAGTCACACTGACTGGTAGAACAAAGATGAACCCACTTCACTGTAAAATGGTATTCTCCCTCCTCAGTTAAGAGGAGCATCAAACGAGACTGGTTTTGCAGGTGATTCTGAACAAACAGAGCAGGACACACATTTGCTGCTGTTATTCACACTGACATGCTGTGCTGGCCTTCCACTCTGCAGGCTGTCAAAGCACTGCCAAGGAGCAACCCACGTCTGGGCCACCACACATGCACAACCCCAAATCATGACAGCTTGTATGTTTAATTCTAGCCCTTACTGTCCTGATGTGGGTCTTCAGTGTATGTCAACTTGTTTTTCAGTTCCTTTAAGGGAGAAATGTATTAAAAAAGTAAACCCTAGTGATTTGGAGATAACACTAGGGAACTAGAACCTCTCACTCAGTCTTTGCTCCAGGAGATTCCTTTTGAGTCACTTCACATCTCATCCTTGATTTCCTTTTTTTCCAGAAAAGACAAATAGCACTTGCTATACACTGTACACAGTATTAAAAACTATTCTCAGACAGATTAAATTGCCAAACCAATCATTTTTATTGCAGCAGCTATGACTCCTAGGTCAACCAGAATATCAAGCTATTGACTGAACGGGACAGGAATTCCAGGAAGAGGTCCAGCTGCTTTTTATCGTCGTTTGATTCTGAATTAGAGGAATTTGCAATTAAAAAGTTGCCCATCATTATCATTGTTTAAAATACAGGAATCTCAAAATTATCGGAGCATGAGGAAGAACGTATGTCCTTAATTACATTTCAAGGTCTTCAGAAAGGCTAAGCAGTTTTTGCTACATACAGGTCTTCAAACCTGAAAGATAAGAAACCAAAGTTTGCCCTTAGCCAAGATCCTCCCTTAGCAGCAGCAATTTATATTTGCACCAATTGACCAAGTAAAACTTGGAGGGTTTTGTTTCATCACTTCTACATAAAGAAAAGACCTTGCATATACATGTGCATGCATGTCTGTGTGTATATGTATGTACCTACACACATACAAGTAATTTACAGAGCAAAAACTAAGAGATTCGGTATGCAACCCAAGAATTTCCCCCCCTTCACCTATTTGTGTATTTGCATAGTTAAATCATAGCAAGGCATCAATACTGCAGTCATGTTTTTCACTCTTCTACGGCGCAGGTAACATTTCTGTCACTCCCTACACGCTTCTCTGTCTTGGACCAAACAGCACCAGTGTTTTAAAAACTAAACAAAATATCAACAGAAACGCTGCACTATTGGTGAAATGCCTATCCCAGGTGATGGAACAGAGATACAAATAGGTGGTAGCTTTTAAACTTCATCTCAACAAGCCATAATTGTGGCCAGCTGAGGAAACAGGAGCAATACAATCACAACCTAAGATGGGTCCAGCACTTAAATTCCAGCTAACACAAATCTCTATAACCTTTGCATTTGAGAAATTCACCAGGCACAGAAACAGGCACATATCTTCATCTTTCCTTTTTCAAGTAGAAAACACCACAGGAAAAGGAAATAAGCTGCATTTTGGTTTTTTTTCATATTTTTAAGAAAGCTAGCATGTTTTTTCCATCAAAATTATGCCACCCACCATTCCCTTTTCCTATTGCACATTCTCTTTGTGAAGAACAACATTTACAGTACAAGGCTGAAATCAACATTGCATATTCTAAGTCAGCAGTTGAAGGTGTACCATGTAGACAGTAACTGAAACAAGACCCCAATTAATTAGTTCAGAGAAGTAATGCAGACATAGTCCTGCATCATAATCGCAGGTTGGTCTTTGAACACCCAAACAGTTTCATCCTGTTTAGAATTCAAGAGTTTCTGGGTAACAGATGCACTCACCCTGTGCTGAAGAGTGTACAAAAAGGGCAACATCCAGATTGTCACACACTGGAATCTCCCTAGAGAATGTAACTTTGAGCGTCATCGTGGAGAAAGAATACCAGCAAAGAGACTTCAGTTGTGTGCTGCTAAGAATTACTAAGCAGAGGACAAAAGGGTTCCATTGAAGAAACTCTGTTCAAAGTAATGCAAATACTCTGGGACCCCCTTGCAATAATGGCACACTCCAGGAGTTAGCCGGGATTCAAGAGTATACATGGGGGCAGGCTGTTGCCCCACGAATCACTTTAAACAGACAGTCCCTAGAAAACTTTGGATATCTTAGTCAAGAACAAAGAGGAAAAAGGATTAAAGGGCATTTCAGCAATGAGAGAAACAGTTAAATAATTTAAAGTGTTGAGTAAAGCACCAGGTATCTTTTCCTTTCAACTTAAGAGAATATACAGTGGCCTTGTTTTCACAAAATGCTACATACTCCTTGCTGGAAAGCAGAGGAAACCGATTTCTATGTACACAGTAAGAACTCTACAGAGATGGCCCACGAGTTCTGCAGAGAAAGGGGTGTTACAGTCAAGGCTTCAGGTATTCCACAGCAGGCGGTGTCTACATTTGTGTAGCAAGATCCTGGATTTCACAGTACGCAGGGTTGGCAAACTGGAAATTCTCTGGCAGCTTCATGTAGTTTTAAAAAATAAGTGCAGTAGGCCTCCATTTTATTAACTGTGATAAAAAGCATATATGCAAAAATATTTTTATATTGATAGCACATTACTGCATTATAAAAGCTGCCCAAGTGAAGCTGAAGATTCTGGCAGCTGGTGCTTTTGGCACTTGGGAGATGTGGAAAGCAGCATAGAGATCTGTGAAATACAACAGTGACTGATGTTTCTGCTACAGTGATCGGCATTAAGATAGTTAGCAGTGTTCATATTTAAACTTCTCTATGAAGTTTCTGAGTCAATATCCCACCAAGACGAGATATTCAGATCTCTTAAAGCTACTAGTTTAGGTTGTGTGCAGACTCAGGAAGACTTCCCTATTGGTTTACGCATTCGCATGTTTCAAAGTCCTCTTTCAATCACCAAGGCTGGAAATGCTTTTTTCCTCCTCTTTTAAAGAGCCTGGATTTAGAAGCGTAATTCTGTCACAGGAGTTGGAAACTGTAGTCACAAATCTGCAGAATATTCTGGGCCCTGCTTATACTAGAAATCTCCTCCAAGTCCCAGATTGAAACAGGATATAAACTGTTTTGAGATGGCCAAACGGTTTCATTTAAGTTCACAAGACATGCATTAGCAATGGGAGGAGAGTCCTTTGGACATTTCCACTTGGGAATCCTGTTTTCAGTAAAATTCTGTGATGCACAAACACAAAAGCTCAGCTGCCTACATTCACAATTATTAAAATGACACAAGTTGAGCGAACCTTCGCCCTAAAGCGTTAAGTGATGGGTTTGCTAATGCAGCCTGCATAAAACTGCAAGTGCCATACAATTATATCTAGAGATATAGATGCGGGTATATCTATAGATATTTTTCTCTTGTGCAGAACATCCTCCTTCCTTCCGTGCTAGAAATTAAATGCCAGCACGTGCCTCCATATTTGAACTTGCACCTGTTGACAGCTACGTACCATAAAGGGAATACAGTACCCGGACAATGGAAGGCAAGAAAAGGAAGACAAGTTGCTGCTTGACAGCCTGGACAGTCAGCAGCAGGCAGTATTCTAGCAGGTGCCTGGAAAACCCATGAAGACCACTTAGCATGCATTGTATATCCATAAATACTTCTTGCAGGCACTGTGTGTGAAGGCACAGCCAAAAAAGACAACGGCAAAGACAAGCTGAAATACAAAGGCATGAATTCAACTGCACCTTAGACAAAAATTGTGACTATGCCTCAAAAAAGCAGAAAACTGATACAACCTGACAGTAGAGGCTGAGATGCAGTGTTTTCTTCTAAGCCCATGAAGGCTGAAAACACGGTGGTGCAAGTCCACTCTGCTTAAGCATTTAGTGGGTTTTAAAGAGCACCACAGTCAGGCTGTGTCTCTAGACTCGCTTGTCACAGGCTATTAAATAGAAGCAGATGAACACAGCAGGTTGCAATCAGCATGTTTCAGGGCAAGCAAATGCTTTCCACTACAGTTCAGGCTGTTACAAGAAAGAAGCCCGTGCATTCCCCATTAGGATGCTTGTCTGCTATGAGAAGCTGTCACAAGCATCAATATTCACAGCCCCAGAGTTCTCAGATGGGTTCTTTTCAAGTGATGCCACGTTACAATCACAGGCATTAGAGGAAAAATGCCGCCTGCCTTCACAGTGGCCATGGAGACTGTCTAGTCCAAGCTCCATAGGAGCACTGAGCATAACGTTTTGGCACCTGAATAGGATGGATTCCACCATGGCCAAGTCATAGAAGCTCCAGAAGCCGAAGGAACGGGCTTTGGCTTCTGGTTTTAAAATCACAAGGTACCTAAGGGCTCTGAAGACAAGGCTAAACATTACGCCTGAAGTCCAATCAAACTACCATTTCAGATATCAGAATTAATCTGAATAAAAAGCTATGGTTTATAAGCAGCACAGCACATCTAAGGCACATGTATGCATGCAAGCCACCATCACTGTATTAAGACATTGCTGGTTTGTCTTGAAGCAATGGCTGCTAGTACAGACAAACACAGAGGCTTTTTTCAGCACTAATCCTCCTCCCCAATACTGAAAATACTATATACTGCTGACAGCATAATGTGCAACATATATAGCTTGATTGGAAAGCATGGGGCAGAACTTTAAAAAATGTACAGGATTCCGTTTAGAACTCCAAAGTTCAACAAATGCCCTATTTTAGGGTGAAAACAATTATAAATCTGATAATGATGCACAGCATCCATGAGTGATTTTTCCTTAATTTTGAAATAGTGTCATTAACTACGACATATATTTTAGGTTTACATTTCTAAAGAGAAATAACAGAATTGAATAGTTTTTTTTTCCTATCACAAGTGATAACCAGTGTTTGATATCTTCTATTTTTCTTCCAAGAAATATCAGTCTATCAACAGTTTTAAAATAAAATGTTTTCTGTAACAATAGAACTTTAAATAAAAATATGATTTTGATTCAGATACTTTTGAGAAGACATGGATACTTTTCCAAGATCTTCTGATAAAGTAATTATTAAAACAGAGACCAGATGAGGCCTTAAAAAGACAATATACTATATTTCAGACAAGATTGCACCTCAGTTTTTCAAAGAATATCATAATTGCAACATTACTTCATCATTTCTTCTTTTAACATGCTGACAATTTCCAGCTAGCCCACGTGTGAAGGTTTTTTTTGTATTCTAGCTTAAAAGAAATAAAAGTCAGTAACTGATTCAGCACATACTGTATATGTCTTTTCACCTCCAATTGACTAGATCATTAATAAGTTAAAAAAAAATCCTCTCTGACCATAATCATTATCCTCATGAGGGATAAGTGATTCTTCAGAGCTCAAGTGTCGCTAGTTCTATTAAAAAATATACCATGGTATGATTTCTTAATGTGTTGCTACTTTCGCAATTGGACCCTATGCAGTTATGCCTTCAAACTCTTCCGTCTGTTCCACAAGGTGGTTCTGTGAGCTTTAGGACCTCTGATTGAAGACAAACTGATACAAAACCCCCAAACGGAGTTGCCTTCTGTTTAATCTGCCTCCCCCATTGTATGTCAGGGGTCTGGTAGATCCGATGTATCCACTATGACTTTAATAAAAATAGTATCATCTTTAATATACGTTCCATTCTCTAGAACAGTTTGAGCCACAAAGACCGGGCAGCCAGATGCAATGTTCATTTCTCCAGTTGGCTTCTTGAAACTGCTGCTGTTTGGATCTGGCTTGAAAGCATCTCCTAAGTGGCGCCGAGACGGTCCCTGATCCATTAGCATGAGAGTCACTTTCTGTTTGAACGGCCAAGGAAGCAAAGCATCGTATTCACCACGCATTATGACAAAAAACAGAGACAAGTGCGTCCCCTTTCCCATGCCATCTCCGTTAAGGTAAACTCTGGCACACATCTTGTAGCCAAAGTATCCAGTATAAAAGGGTTGGCTGTACAAGGACAGAGTCTTCCCCATGACTGCCTCTTGCTTCCGACGTTTATAATCTCGAATTTTCCAAATCAGCACTCCGTTGTAACTCGCAGTTTCTAGAACTTGGAACCGGAGGTCCATGTCAGCCAGCCGGATATCATGAACGCTCAGCATCTGATCGTGTCTGCTCAGCTGTGTCTCTAGCAGGCCTGTTAGAAAGCAGGAGGGATGGGGGTGAGAAAAGTGCTGTTTTCCAAGACTATAAGAATCAAATTGCCAGTGCTGCTGTTGTATATATGAAAACATTTTCCTCCTCAAGAACCAAACTGCACTTGGCCACTGATGAAGCCATCTCCACAGGCAATAGTTTGCTGGCTGGTATCTAGGTTAACTGGGATTTTTACAAATGTGGGTGTTTATCATAAATGCAGCAGAAGTCAAACATTCAAACCACCTAATTTTTTTCTGGTCACTAAACAATATAACTACTGAGGCTTCCATTTTTTGAGAGGAGACTTGGTAGCATTATCTGCGTATTGCTATTTAGCAGTGAAGACCTTGGAAGCAGTCACACAGCCTACATAATCCCTCTGAAATTCAGAAGCACTGCTGATCACTCAAAACACTCTTTACAGGCACTATACTTGTCTCAGAAGTGCAGAGCTGTTACCATGCCTAAAGTTCAGCATAAAAGAACAAAAAATTCAAACTTCGCTCTGTATTATATGGCAGTTTATCTAGTTTGGAGGGAGGGCTGTTTTCTGTTTTCCCTTTCCCCTACTTGAAAATGTTAGTCTTTGTCTTTGCACACTGACAAAATTGGCCAACATACAATACTGAGAAGCAGATAAATTCATAAGGCAAGTTTATTTTATGTAGATCAACTTAAAATATAAGTTCTTTGACACAATCACTTAAACACTCACATATGATCTACACTATCTTGCTAAACTCCAGTTTTTACTTTATTCAGCAAGCACAACAATAACCTTATTCTTAAACAGATCTCACAGTTTTCCTAGGACCAAATACCCCTCTGTAGCAGCTATCAGGATGGGTGGTTTCAGGTGGATAAGCATACTGTTGATCCATTCATGGGGGAGAAGAGTAGTAAAAGATGTCAATATACCAAGACTATCTTTAAAGAAGCTGCTGAAAGCTATTAGCTGTCAAAGATCGACTGAGAAACTGTTTATAATGAACTAACAATGCAATCAAGAGAAGGGTCAATAAAACAAAATAAAAAGACAAGAATCAAGCCTAAGAAACAGCATGGAAGCAACGCCACACTATCAACAAAGGAAATACACAGTCTCCTACTCAAAAATCAGAAGAATCAGTATTATTGATGTTTCTATATAAAAGCCACAATGGGAGTGCCATTCAAAGGACACCATTTCTCTCTCAACAGCAGCGCTGAGTACTTCAGTCCATTGTGCTTGCACTCACTTGTGTTCCGAGCTCCTTGCCCTGCAGTTTTATCAACACTTTCCAGCTCAGTCACTCTGTTCTGGAGGGATTCCACACTGCTCTTCATGCTGTCGGCCTCCTCCCAGTTCTGTCGGAAGGGACGGATTTCTTTGTCCAATTCTTTGAGTTTCTCTGCTTGGCTGTCGATCACTCGCTTTATAAAATAATAGTGTATGAGTTAAAATAACGCAAAGACGTTGATTTATGCAAATTAAAAAAGGATTATACGTTGATAAGATGATTCAATCCCCATATAAGCAAGTTTTGCTTATGTCAAATATTTTAATAACACGAACCCTGAAAATTTAAAGGAATAGCCCAAGTATTTATAAAACACTTAAAAACCACTTAGTGCTGCACAGGTATTAATATTAGAGCACTATCAGAATTAACAACAGACTTATTTTGAAAAAGGGAAATGTTAGTGTGCTCTTGTCTAAGGTAGGGGTTTGGGGTTTTTTTTAAACCTTTCACTGTAAGAACAGTATTCTGAATGTCTCTATATTGGTATTATGGGCTGATAACTTGTTGGGTTTCATGTGAGAGCATTTAAGCAACAAAGTATGGGCACAACATCCCGTGGTGTGAATCAAGTGGCTGCTCCTGTGCACACATTTATCATTGTGAGTGAGAAAAATAACTTACCCCTCCAGAAAAACATCATTACTCTTGCACACATGGAGCACGAGTACATACATGTGCAAGCTCCAAGCTCACATAAATCAGTCACCAAAGCCTAAGTTATCATGTGCCCATAATCATAGCAGAAGCCCTCGAAAGTTTAAACACAACTATACCACTTCTGCCCCCTAAAAGCATTTTTAAAATTCCCACCCTTACTTCCTAAATTGAGTAAGCCATGCATCCTGAAGGTGCTTGCTGGTTGAGTTTTTTTTAAGAAAACAAAGGGGAAAAATCCAGTTGGTTTTGGAAAGGCATGAAATACAATACTCAAGAAAAATATACAGAAAGGCTGGTATTCTCTGAAAGAGGGATATTGCAAGCACCTTAGTATATTACAAATATAAAGAACATATTTCCCAGTCTACCTCAAATCTGATGCAAGAAATACATAGCACTTCACAGTATCACAGCCAATTTGGACTAGCAGGAATTTTAGCCAGAACCTCAAAATCACTTATGAAGTTCAAATGATAACAACAAATATTTGAGACAAGAAACTACTTTTGCTACCACCTACAGTTAAATTCCAAATCTAACTTTATAGTTTTTCATCATATAGTGCCAATATGTGTGTGTTAAAACGATTTTTCACTTCTTAAAAAAAAATTAAGTGGCAGTTGAGTACTAAAGAAGAAAATGAAGTTATTTTGCATCTGCCTTCTCGTTAGCCATGTGGATTCAATGTTCCCCACTGATGGGGAAAACCCTTCTGCCTCATGCCACCTTCATTTCCCCTTTTAGCCATTTGCTTTTAATCACGTGGTTTCAGTTACACTGAAAGTCCAGAACGATTAATTGAAGGCTGTCAATTTGATGGGGCAGCTAGAATAACCAGGTTCTAGGAGCCCTATTTCGTTGTGTCTCAAAACCACCGAGTAATCTAACAGATTTCAAGATTAGCTACTTATTTCTATTGCGGGTGTTTTAAAACAAGTTAGATATCTCACTTAAGAATTATGGCTTTGTGAAGGAAAGCTGTGCACTGAGCTACAAATGCAGGGGTATGGGCCCAGTAAGCAGATGAAGCAGCTTGCCTGGACATACTAATCACCACCTACGAACACAGGCACACCCTCGCAGTCGGGCTGATGATAATCAGACAATAAAACAGGGAAGGGCTGTTAGCTACATATATAAAAGGAAACACACCACAGAATGGCCTGAATGCATGTTGTAAGAGCAGAGCCAAAAGATCTGGCCCTTAGTTCACAGTTAACATTCAAAAGTAAACTCAAAATATGCCCAAGGCTGATCTTTCCCCTTTGCTCACACCAAATATGATCTCCCAAGGCAAGAACAATAACACGGCTGTGGGTTTGTACAGTGCCTCACACAGAGATGTTCTGATTTCCAGCTGGGACCTCTGTGCACTAGCACAGCATCAAACAAAATGAATTAACACATTTTTATAGGAACGGGCAAAGTGCTAAACATGCAGAGGAATTGTAAGCTATCCTTCTTTTCGGAGAAGTTTACTAGAAGTTGTTATTAGGGACCAACTTCATTCACCTGTGTGCAATGTTCTACCTTTGTACATGCACAACCAATTCTGGTTTAGCTGCTTCTACTTCACACTGGCAGATGTGTAGTATTTTATCTCCTGTACCTTGAATGAGAATTCAAGAGATACAAAATAATCAGATATAAGACTTCTATTTTATTTTTAAAAAGCAGTGGGATCTCCATCTTTTTACCCTACAGGGGAGTCAACCTCCCTCATGCTGGGAGATACTGATGTACTAAATCTGAATTTAACGCAGGAGTGGAGATTTTCACTCTAATTATTCCATTAGAAAGCACACAGATGTCTCACACTGTACTCATAAATTTTCAAGTAGATATCAATTTTCTGCATGCACATTTTATTCTAGCAACTGACCTCTCCAGATCATCAATCCCGAGTTACATGCCTGGCAAACCATCAAGGGCTCCTCTGAATGTTGATTTTCATCTAGGTTTTGTTTGGTGTTTCAAATTAACAACTTCCAGAATTTTAGCGCTATTATTACTAAAAAAAACTTAGAAAATGTCATGAGGAACTGAAGAGTTATATTTGCCGTTCTCTCCCTCCTAATGGACTTTTCCATTGCAATTGATGGAGCAAAACTGTAAAGCTAAAAAACAGACTAGAAAAGGTGCTACTTGACTTAGATGCCCTTGTTCTGTGAAGGAACATAGTACTGATTAAATCATTTCATGTTCATAAGGTCACTGTTTCTTTTGTCTTTTCAGTACCTCATGTCCACACTCAGCTTAAAACTTGGCTTATATGCCTCCATACACTGATAAGGAAGACTCAGCATGTGAAATTTCCTTTCCACATGACAGCAGTCATAAAAGTATCACATACCCTTGGTAAAAACACTTTCTCTAGAGATCATAGCATATAGAAAATTAATCTGAAAACAAAACGTCAAGGCTGAGGCTCCTGCCAGTGACCAGACACCCTTGATGCATTAACACTGGTTTTGTCAGATGCCTCACAGTGCAGATGAGCTGTGCTCAGTGACACCGCTGCTCCCCAGCTAAAAAAGGCTACATGACAGCTAATACTGAAACTGTACTAGAAATTCCTACCATGTATAGGTCTTGGGGGACTAAGCAAATATGCCTTGCTCAGACCTGAACTGGTTAGTTCAGTATCTGTGGCTCCTGTGTAACCATGGCTGCTCAATGCAACCCAGGAAAAGAATGGCTCACAACAGGTAACTAATGCCCTCCACTCCTGGTAGGCAACAGAAGGAGGCTAATTGTGTTGTCCAGGAAGAAACAAGTCGGAGTGTGTTTCCAGGATGCCCTTAACAAACCTGACTGAACTGGGAAATTCCACTAAGTGGAAGGAATCAGGTTGAAACAGCCTTGAAATGCAGGCTTAAAATAACTGAATTGAAATAGCTGGCAAAAGGAAGTAAAGACAAGGAGGCGGGGGGAAAGAAAAAAAAAAGAGAAAAATAAGAGAAAAACACATCCTCTTCAGTACTTATTACCACCGAAAAGCCACCTGTTGGAATGTGCTGCTTTGTAGTTTTTTTGTTTTGTTGGGTTTGGTTTTTTTTTTGTAAACAAACCATTTGAAAATTGATTTTGCTAACACAGCTCGAGGAAATCAAAGACATTGCAATCTGTTATTTAAGGCAATAATGAAAAACTCTGCTCTATGTTTTTGCCGTTTCTACTCTCATCACTGGCCATTGAGACAGCATGTGTAAAAACTCCAACCTTACAAGTTAACTTACCTCCTGGTAGATTCAATCAGCAATATCAGTACATAAAAGGATTGGCTTCCCAGTGTCAGAATGCAATACTGTAACCCATATCCCATCAATGGATAAGGAACATTGACTAAGGCAGGCTCAACTGGTTACTACGTGGGCAGGTCATGGAAAGAAATATGTGCTATAAGGAGAAACGTTGCAGTTGCCAAAATGGAAAGTTTCCTTATAAATCATCATTGAGGGTCTCCAGGCTCTGAGCTCCTGAATGTGCTATCCCTTTGAATTTTAGCCACGTTTTCTAGCAGTAGACATACCACAGTAACGTGTAGATGATACCTCCACAGTTGCTTGCTACATATCTCCTGAGGTTTCCCTAATCGTGGTTAGAATCATGCAAGCTAACACAAATTCCCAGCACCCACATTCCAAGTCAGCTCTGAATACAAAGCAAAGAATTTCAGCTTTGGGCTAAGCACCAATGCCAGCGCATCCAGAGGATTTCTAGTTTGATGCTGGCTTGTGGCCAGGTCATTCAGACCACAGAATAAGAAACTCAGACCTACTGGCAAAGGAATAATTAGATACATTTTCCTCAGAAGGACAACAAAAACATAGATTTTAAAAGAGTGTATTCAAATGCATTATGCCATGTTTGAATTAAATCCACACCAGACTGATCTCACTCACTGTTTGTATTTTTTTAAAATACCAGCAAGTAGTAAAGAAAGATACATTAACAATGACAGTTTTAAGGTGCTAATTTGTCCTCCAGTTTGACAGTAGTTCCTCAAGCAGGCCTTTTTTTAGAAGTTAAAAAAATAATTACAATTATTTTTCAGAGAATATTTCTATTTTGTTTTCAGTCTTTTCCCTTTTTAAACAGGGTTCTTTGTTTTAACATAGGCTAGGTAATTGCAGTGTTTTAGTGAAGATCTTACTCCATTAAACACAACAAACCTGAAGAAAAAAAAAATCAGAATGGTTTTGTAATCAGGTAAACTTCCCCCCCTAATTTTAATTAGACCACCTCACTTAACGAGTGTAAAGGCACAGAACAGAAGCTACTACCATTTCTGTTTAATGGGGAGATTCTAAATTTCTTACCTGTAAATGAAGTATTTTAGATTCATTATTCCGCAGCATTTCCTTCTGTCTTTCAATTTCTATTTCAAAGCTACAAATCTGATTATGTAAAGTTTGTATACTCTTGTTCTTTTCCAAACTTTCATTCTGGAGCAAGGCCACCTGGAAAAAATTCTACAATTACTCCTGCCAAAGTTTATTAAAATACCTAAAACTTCATTAGTTTAAAACTATCTTAAACACATGAAAGGGATGAGATCCTAATAAAATCTCTCTCCATATCTTGCAAATAAATAAATAAACCCCAACTTTCTGATAGCTACTTTTGCACTTCCACAGTATGGTATTGATACAACTTCGGCTTATAAAAGTGTGGATGGGGCATAAAAAACAGCAAAAGAACTTGTGTCTAAACATAAAATTTTCTTTATTTACTTGTTATTTAATGGCTTGGTTTCCTGGTTCCACCAACTGACTTGGGAGTTGCTTGGAGTTTGGAAGAAACAACCTAATTTGCTCTAGATCAGTGTTAAGAACTCGAGCCCTGCACAGAAAGGACACCAGAGAGAAGCTCCTGAAAGGTAGTTGGGTAGGGAACATTAATCTTCCCACCTACTCCCATATATCCTGGAAAAACCTCATTTTTGAAGGAAAAACCTCATCTGCATGGGATTGGCTTGGCTTAAAAGAATGTGATGGTAATGAAAACTCTCAAAATGAGTGAATACGGAAGGGATCCATGCATTCAAAGGAAAATCCAATGGTGCCTACTAGTAGAAAAGGCCAAAGAACTACAGGATGCAAATTATATTCCCTCTCTGTATTGACATTTTATGAATTTATTCATTAGTGACTCATCCTGTTTTTAAAACATGAGCCTTGTTAAAGGAATATCACAAAATATATCTCCTTGGGGATGAAAGTAACACACTAAATATTTTCCATCACACTACTTCGTGCTTGTTCATTAATGTGGTTTGGAGAAGGGGGTTGCTTTGTGGTGGTGGGTTGCTGTTTTGAAAAATGTAATTTGTCCCCAGGCAAGATTATTCAGCCGCAAAAGCGTAGAAAACAAACACTTGGCACAAGGTGATTTTGGACATGCCCTGACTAGTTCCACAGACAGATCTGTGAATTTGGATATGAAGCAGCACCATTTTAGACCCAGGAAACTCTGGATCAACGTTTCACATTACGACCAATTACTTGGATCCTTCATGTTCTTAAAAAGATCTACACCATGGCCCCGACAGAGGTTCTAGTTTGAGATCAAACCATCTTTACCTCTGATGTGGGTGCCACGGCAGAATTCCATCACTCTACCCTCTAACCAGATATGGCCATCAAATCCCTTACGTGTCACTGCATTCCTAGCAGAATCTAGCCTGTCTGAAAAGGTAAATAATTTCAATCTCTAAACTAGCCTAAACTAGGCAAAGGACCGTCAAAGTCCTCAGGCATTCAGCAGGTCCATCAGACAGGGGCCCAAAAATACAGACACCCACACATATGTGGGTATGTACTTTCCTTGGTTCTGCATTTTATATATGGAAAAGCTGGCAGAAGAGACTCAACAGAAATGAGACAAGGCTAATTTTGGCATGCAGAAAGAGAACCAATACTGAGGTTGAAGGAATGCATTCCTAGGTACTAGAGAAAATTTTCAAGAACAAATTTAATTTTAAACTAGTACCTCTGCCTCCCAGGTATTTCAGATCTGCTGGCTAGACATTTCATTTTTTTGCATCCTCCATTTCCTTAACGAATCAGAGTTCTTTGGTTAATTGTGATCTTTACATCCCCCTTTTCTCACTCTTTCCTCCCCAGGCCTCCCAATCACAAGGCAGTTACGCTCTGGGTCACTAAGCATTACATTTCCATTTTTGTACTAGTTATAACATGTGGGCCTGTCTTGTACTGAGATTTTCCACACAGTTTCACTGAACACAGAAAAGTAGAATTATGTCCTGCAGACTTTAATCATACAGAACTGTCATTGCTAAGTCAGCAATTGTAGTTTGGTGGTAATTTGTGAATTAAAAAAAAAATATATATATTTAACACTAAATAGTTTCCTAACTAGAACTTTGGCACAAGTCTGTGGAACTTCTGTTAAAAAAAAGGTAAAGGAAACACAGCATCTATTTACAAACTGCATCAGTTTCCTTTACTTCCTTGTCGTGTTTGAAATATTCCTAGGTTAAAGTGCTGTTATTCAGAAGTCTTTCAAATTAAGCTGTTGCTTATCACTGCTTACTAAAGAAGAATGGAAGAAACCTTATGCCACAAGGAACTATATTAAAGCAGGTCCCATATTTAAGCCTCATATTAAAAGAGAAAAAACAGTTTATACCAGTTTTCATTAAGAATGTGATGAAAGCCACGACATTACGTTCAACTGATTATTTCCAACATCACAAGACCGTGGGAGTTCAGTCTGCAAGCCTACCCCATCAGAGAGTGAACAAAGCGCCAAATTTTAATTTGCCCCACAAAGTTTTGATTCAAGATTTAACATCTGACCTTCTCTTACTACTCTTTGCCAACAGCACCATTCAATACCAAACTCCTGACTTAGCACAAGTTCTGCAGCTCTGAAGACTTTCAGTTTGCGTACTCCACATGCACTGTTAAAGAACGTGGTGACTGGGAGAAGGCAACTTCTCCTTTCCCCTCCATACATATCACAGAATACCCCAAATGAAATCTTGATCCTACAGAACCGAACAAGACTTCCACTGACTTCAGCAGGGCTAAGATTTCTGAGGTACTCATCAGCCAAGTCAACTTCGCACTGTTGTCCTTCAGTGCACTGATTAATTTTTTCCTCAAAGAAGAGCACAGCAATGCAGTTACAAATCATTTTGTTACTCTACCCTACAATAAAGTCACTGACATATGACATGTGGGTAGCTATTCTGGTAACTTGGCACTGTCTTGGGATTTCCAGTGATTCAACTCTTTATTATGAATAGGAAGAAGTCTACAAAGCAGGAAGTGAAAAAAAAAAAAATAAAAAAATGGACATACAGTGATAAGCAGTTATGTCCTAAATGAAAGTTTAAAAGAAAGTCGAACATAAAAGAGTAACAAAGTGTATATTCTCTTTGCTCTGTAGAAGACGAACATAGAACCTCTGGGCATTTTTTAAATGACAGAGCACCTCTCAGGACACTGACAAAAGGCAGAACATGATCTATTCTGGAAGTCACAGGGAACATGGGTTTTTTCCTATGATGTAAAATAAATTGTATAATTTTAATCAGACTAATGAAAAACGAACTAAGGATATGAGTCTGTATCTGCTAAAACCGAAAAATGTACAGTTCCTACATTAACAAAGTTTCACATGCAAAAGCAAACTTAAATAATGTTATGGATTGTCAAACTAAGACCTACCTACACACGTAGAAAAATTCTATCTGAAAAAACCCTACATCAGACCTCTCCCAGGTTCAATGGTTTCCTTAAGAGTTCAAGTTCCTTCAAGTTGAAAAACAAGCAGTTCAGGGACAAACATGCTGGGGACAAAAAAAATGTATTATGCTGTTCCAGTTAACTCCTGCTTTAAAACTACACTTCCTGGGGTGGCAGGACCTTGCTGGAGACCCACACAGAGAGATCACTGTAGCCCAAGAAGGCAATAAGCTTCCTAGACAAGAGTTTACTAAACTCCAGCTTGTGGCCTGCTGTGAGATGACAGAAGTTCTCAAGCCACAAATGTCCTAACTGCCACTGAGCTTACACTGGAATTGCTACTTCTTCAACTCATTCCAGAAAATCTGAAGGGGCTCCTGACTCTTCTGCCTGCATTTGTAAAGTGGTTTGGTAATTCTGGGATCTTTTCCCTCCCCCAAAAAATACAGAAACATTATTTTAATGTCTATGTAAAAGTTTTTCAAAAAGATTTAAGAAACCAGTAATTTGTTCTGAAGTTTTGTATTTTTAAGTCAAAGCCTTGAATTTTATTTGCAGAACAGGTGGTTAAGTCATCCAACTTAATCATAAGATGGTAGCTGAGACTGACTGATATGACCCCCAGCATCTCCCAAATCCCAAACAATTTAAAACCAGGAGTCCCAAGGAAGCACTGCAACATGAACTTCTTTCTGGTCTAGCACTAAAGCAAATATCATCATGCCCATGACATACAATATGTTTAATTAACCTTTGCAGGTCATTAAGTTTGGAGAGCAAGAACAAAAATAAATGAAATAAATAACCAGTTTATTACATACTTCTAATAATGTTATCTCTGGAAAGATGCTGAGGTAGGAAAAATACAGCTCACAGTGCTGCCATAGCTTTTTGGACCCTCTATTTTGTAAGAAAGCAGCACAGAGAGGAAATTTAATACTGGACTGTTTATCAATGTGTGGAAAGAGTTTTAATTAAGTTACCAATGAGGAAAATTGTACATGGAGTTGCGAAGCCAAGTTTCTCACAGCATTTTATTATATAACAAAGGTACCAGATGCCAAATGGCTTGATAGCTTTTGAAGCCTACTAGTGCTTTAGCTGTACTGCTGAACAGCTGTGAAACAGAAAAAAAAGCCCTTCTTCCAGTACTTTTATATGATTCAAAGAAGTCAATGAAAATTAGAAGTGAGTAGAAGATATACCTTATTTTCTAGAGCATTGCTCCACTCTTTCAATAAGTTAACATGCTGCACTGCTGAGCTGGCTTCATGTGCTTTAATTTGTTGGTTTGTTCCCTGTGACAACAAAGAATTTATACATTTTAGCCAATTCCAGTTCTTTTAAACCTACAAAGAAAGAGTATATCAAGACATCGAACCAACACTACATACTTTGGTTCACTGGTGCACGTTGCAGAACTGTAGAGAGAAGGGAAATCTACTTGGGAACTTACAAAAGTCAGGAATACATTTCATATAGCAAGCGTTTTATACAACTGCCATGTATTTCCATCCAGTGTGCTTGATAACTCAGAGACAATAAAGATGAATGAGAGTTACAAAATGAATTGTATTTTAGAGTCTTCTGTGTAGCTTTGAACTAAATAAAGCACAACAAACCCCGAGTCCTACAAAACCTAAAATGTCCAATTCCATTAACTGTAATTTAAAACTTCTGTTCTATTTCATGAACAGCTTCATAAGAACTACATTTTCCCCTCAGATGAGTATTAAAGACAAATATTTAAGATAAATTTATCATCACTGGAAACTGCCAGCTTTATAAACTATGTTGAGAGTTATTACGATGCCTAGTTTGTCATCTCAAGATGTTACCAAGATTGTTCTAAGATATTCAGATATGCTGCCTCTGCACAACCTACAAATGCTGTTACGAATAACCACTATATAAAAAGTTTACAGAACACACATAGATTATATACAGAGTACATAAGATGCAGACCATATTACTTCATTTGTATCGTGTTGCATGACACCTACTTCAGTAAGTGCTTTGCAATGTGGAGTATAATAGCTTTGATGGTAGATGTGCTGCAAAGCAACTGAAAGGGTTTCAATGATCCTCAAGGTATGTACTCTATATAAAATACTAAAAATATATATGTGGATATATGTACATATATGCACACATATACATACATAAAATGAATGGCAATACATACGACATAACAGTGGGCAGGGTTAGGCTCTACCACTAAGAGCATTACTGTTAACACTTAAAAAGATGAATGCTCATTATTTAAAGAACCTGGAAATACCTGCAGGAAGTAGTCTATTGAGAAGTGTTGCTCCTTACAGTTCTTGTCTCTTTAAATTGTCGTGGGCTAAGAAATTAATCACACTATCAGATAAACTCCATTTTTCTCTGTCAGCGGTTTCTGAAGTGTCCTGACTAATCTCTTTGTTATATAAGCATCCAAATTCCCCATGATATATGGTAAGGGAAGCAGAATATTGGAAGAGACTGGAATAATAATACCTAAACTAAACTCTGAGGT
>VXAY01005881.1:1807610-1856369 GCA_013399855.1 Oxyruncus cristatus
TTTAAATATTGCAGGGATTGCCAGGATTAAAATCTAAAACTTCTTTTTAAAAATAAATTTCATGCTTTGATTATACACCTATGTGCACACAGACATATTAATGCACATAAAAATACATGTTTTAAGTGCGCTAACCTATGCTTAACCTTAATAAAAATATTAAGACACACAAATGAGAGAAAATATAAACATACTTATCTCAAGAAAATGCTTTCATAGAAACAACTGAGATTATTAGTCTATCTTCTGAAGAACTAAGAGAGTTTCCTCTTACTCTAAGTTAAGAAGTTCTTCAAATGCATCTCTTCCTATTTCAACAAGATATACCTAATAACTGAACTCCAAAAACCACTGCAGGAATATGTGGGTTTTTCATGTTGTTTATTTTTAAAATGCAAAACCAAACATCTGCTGTATAATCCCTTGGTGCAACTGGATGACTTTTTCTTAACCAAAACTAGAGAAGTCCAGAACTTGCATGTCAAATAATTAGGTTCTATTTGCAGACTTTCATCAATTGGGAAGTATAATTGTTATATACTGACCTGAAAAGTGCAGCCATAACGCTTAAAACTACAGGTACTTGGGGCATTAATACATTCTGACAAATGTGCATTCAACTGCAATAGGAAAAAAATGTGAGTTTTGGCAAAAAAGACTTTTGCATGATAATGCTCAAAACATAAAGGGCAGAGGTTATCAGGTTTGTATTGTGTGCCATTTGCAGAACATACAGTACACATGTGTATATTTTCTCCAGTCTGATCTCAAAATGCAAATTCTCTCTATACACATATGTAAACCACACGCACATGCCAATACAGTATACAGTGTGATACATTTAAAATACAGTGAAACTTCTGCTAAAGACTATTTCAATAGGCAACCCAATTGGAAAAAAACAAAACAAACCCAAACAAAAAGAACAAACAAAAAGAACAGAAAGAATTATTTTATTTCATTTGACTTCAGTGAATGATTAATCTTTTCTCAATGAGTGATTTCTTTTATTATTTTTTTTTTTTACTGGTGCTCTGAGCAAGTCTTAAGATCAGTTTCACTGTAGTAAAGTATATTTTTTTTTTTTCTAATCCTAATTTCACGAGGAACCAACTTTTCAAAACATAACATGCAATTCTCGGTGCCTAAATTTAACAGTTAAATTACATAAAAAAAAAAAGACTAAACAAGTACTGCATGAAACAGACAAAGAGTTTTAGAATAGGTACAGTTAAGTAACTTTTAAAAAATGCAGTACATGGGATTAAAACTGATTAGTAAAATGCCTGCATTTTTCACAGATTGAGATTTAGTCCAATATCTTGGATTATTATGAGCACAGACCACTTTTCATTTAAAAACAAACCAATTCACAGAAGCATATACAGATATACAGACAGCAGCCGTTGCAGCACAGAGGGCAGCAGCTGGATGCAAACTGCCTAAAAGTTGGAGCAGAGAGACATTTTTGGAAAGGACAGTGCAACAGACACTCTCTCTTCAAAAACAGGGTCTGCAGTTTGTATTTCCCACAAAGCAGACAGGAGCTAGAGCCTTGCTCCTCAGCTGGCATCACTGTTTTGGGTTTCAACATCTCATTTCAAATTCCCACACCTTAAGCCCCACATGACTCAGCTCATCCACCTCCCTGGGAAGAAGTGGTGAATCAACACAGCTTTGAACATGTAGCTCTGGAACAGACAGGACAGTCTTTAAAATCTGATACCGAGATGCCATCGGTCACTCATCTCTGATATACACCTGTTACCTTCTAAACACTATCCATAGAAATTCACACTATAGTTTCAAAAGACATGTAGTTAAAAAAAGGAAAAAAAAACCCCAAAACTAAAAAGAAATGTGTGGTCTAACAGGTTTTGCAAGAACGTCACATTTTCCAGCTTCTCAAAACTATAAGTCTGCCAAAGAGTTGTGAATTAATCATGAAAACTGCCTTTTATTCTACAGTAAGATATTTGCTTGTACATTACAGAATTTTCTCAAACTGTTAGGCAGGCATTTTCCCATTTTCTGCATTAGATTCACTGTCCCTAACCATGCAGTTAAGTAATATATATATTTTCACAGTATCAGAAAAAAATTAAGCAACATACAGCAACAGATGATGCAGGGCAAGTAGGTGTTTAAAGTTCTGTTTCTACCTACAGTTTCAGAACCCAATTCTAACTGTGTATGTAACAACCCAGGCTTTAACAGGTTGGTTCTTGCAAGCACTCAGATAACACCTCTTCTCAAAGTAACTGCTGAAGTCAAGGTGTAAGAATACGCTGAAGTGCTCCAGAACCAGGATCTAAACTTGGAAGTAAGCACTGGGAGGACTGGTCAGTATGCATAGTTTCTCTTTTTTTAGAAGCTCCATTTCTCTTAATGAAATACAAAATATATGACAGATACTGTATTCATGATCTTGGAAGAGAAGACTGCATTTGACTTTGGCAGGAGCCTTATGCGCCTTGTGCACTATGCCACGATTAATAATTTACAAGTGCAACTGAAAAATGGTAGGAATCCAACTCAGGAAGTAAGTAGTAGAGAAAAGAGAAAAGTTCATCCTCAGATCAGAAACTTTATTTTCTTCAAGTGAGCCTTACAGAGTGATGAAGACTTCACTAAGCTCTTCCCTGTCTCTGGTAAGTTCGTTCTATTTTTAGGAAGGGAATTAAGTACATCGATTTCGACAAATGCTACTTCTATCTTTTCATGTACAAGGACATTTGGACATCTCCAAACAAGGCAGGTTTTAATTTTTTTTAATCTGGTCTACATATTATTGCAAGCTTCTATACATTAAGAGAAATTTTTATGCATTGTTGCATCTGCTGTTGGAGTACTGAACTCATATCTGATGCTGTTTCTTTAAGTATCAGTTACTAATTTTTTTCCCCAGATTTAACAGATTTAAACATAATTTAAGTTTTTCCATGAAATGACACATTTCTATGATTTCTCTAGTCTTTACTAACTCTTGTATATGTGCACTGAATTTTAGTTCTCTATTTTTATTTCAATATAACCTAACTACCCCAAGATGCAGCTCTATGGTGCTCAAATGAGGGAAGGGTAGGGGGAGAGCTAGTAAAAATGAAAGCAGGAAAGACATGCGCTAATCTTGGGCAAGCCAAGTGTAATAGTGACTCAAAACTAAGAAACTGTTTATTTTTAAATAGTTTTTCAAGAAATCATTAAAAATATTTGAGTGTCATCACACTTAACTGTGTGGTAGAAAAAGCTTTTCTTTAGATCTCACATTTTAATAAGGAAATGGCTTCTGGCAAAATTCTTGCGAGATCTTACCAAAAAAATTATTTAATTTTTCAGCATAACACTGGGTATGACTTCTTACCTCGCTCCTCATGAGTGTTTTAACACTACATTTATGAGGACATGAAACCATGACACACGGGCAGTCTGTATCTTCATGTTTCTACAAAGGAAAAAGCAAACAAACCACAAATCAGCTTTTACTGTTTAATTAAGAGAGGACTTACCCGCAAAGAAAAGCATTCTACAATAATTAAAAAAAAAACCACCACAATATTTTTTTCAATGTTTATCCCAACTGGGCTAGATAGAACTGCAATTGCTCAAACATCAGTTTAAACTTTTGATAGAGGCATTGATATTCTGAAGCGAAAGCAAGGGTTTCCTTGTGTTTTACCATGCAAAGCAAGTCTATTTGCTTACAATTTTATTGGTTTTATTTTGAACAATGAAAAAGTAATAAGAGTCAAGTTTTCTTCCCCAAGAATTACTCACAAAAATGGGCATCTTTAAGAGCAAGCAAAACCACTACAAATGTCCTTTTTAGTAAGAGTATACAGTGCATGGAAAAGCTCTTCAGAAATGTGCATTACCTACTCTCAGAGAATCTCTTGCCTATCTATGGGCATTCCTCTTCTAATTCTTTTCTAATTCTGGTTCCCAAACATCTAATATTAAGTCTCACTACTGGGCACCCAAAGTTCAAAGAGATGTTGAAATTTTATGATGATTCTGGGCAGGCATTTTAACCTGAACCCAGATGACGACAGATATTTCAGCATAGCTGTCAAGCCCTATCATCATAGGGAGGGAAGAAAGTCAGGCCCAAGATAAGAATTTACATTTCCTCTCAGTTTTCTCAACAAAATGAAAAATTCGTTTCTCGTCAAGTGACACAGCCCATTCAACTTGAAACACAACGTTTCATTTCTGGTACCTAAAAACAGCAAAGGAAACAAAGGTCTAGATTTATAAGCCTGGTAGAAAAGGAAGAACAAATTGCATGCCCTTTTTGCCCAGTAACGAAGTCTACTTTTTTGAAACAAAACCAAGATATAAAGGAGATCTAAGCTCCTAAGATGTGAAAGGCCTTAGTTCAGAAAACTAATATTCCCTTCTAACATGAACTCCCTAACTCTCTTCTTTAACCTACCCAAACTAACCGACAAAAGCTATGACGATGACTCTTGGTTCATGCTACTTCTCAGTATTCTCTCCAGTTCTCCTCACCCCACATCCCAGTTTCATCCCACTGAAACTAAGGGAAGCCTTTCCAATGACTTCAGGATATACCAGAGTAATCCCAGTCCAGTGGCAGAATCTCCTTCCTTACCGACTAGCTAAATTCACCCGGCCAAGCACATAAAACCAAATGCCAAATGAAGTATAAACCACAGCTGAAGCCACATGCAGGGCACCCAGCACAAACGAGGGGAAGGCAGGATATTAACATGGTTCCTCAGAAAAGCCAGTGCCACATCAGAAACATGAATGGCTCCAGAGCAGTGACAAGGGAGCAAGATGACGTCTTTTGTCTTCCCCAGTGGCTGTCCCTGTCAGCAAGGTTGTATTTCAGACCACTGAGCTGAGTCCAGAGTGCCTCGGCAGGGTCTGCCTGGGACAGCTATTTTTGTGGCCACGCTGGCAGCAAGGTGCCGAGGCACTAAGCAATGCTGTCCTTCCACATCCGTATCATACTACTAATGCCTAAGTATCAATTTTATAGGAGAAGCCCTTCCAAGTAGTTTTGTGGATCATACACAAAAAAATACAGTAATCCAGACACCTTTTAGGCTACCGATTTCCATTTTAACAATGTGCCAATTCATCTGTCAGGGGTTGTAGGATGGAAAAGGCAGGTTTGTGACAAAAAAGTCCCTCAACTTTCAAGATGGTTTCAACAAAAGACGTTAAGAAGCTAACTCAACCAAGTGACCGTGCAGGCAAGACAAATGCAAACTAAGAAAGTTCTAGTAACATTGTTAACTTGCTGGAGTCTGCCTCCAACAACGGGGATTTCCTACCCCATGGGTCATGCGATTCTATGAAGACATGAACCACACGTTCTCCAGTAAAATTATTTTGTTTCCATTTGCATACCTTTTTTCTCAGTCTGCTCCCTCTATCTCCATTTTCAGTTCAAGTCACCGAGGCCAGCTTCAGTCATTATTACAGTAGAGAAAATTTTAGGCTACAGAGGCTAGAGATGAACTCAGGTTCATCTCTGAAAATCCAGTTTTGTCAACTAGGTGACAAAACTCAAATGAGAAGTCAAAAGAAGCCTTCCAGTACCTAAAGGGGCCTACAGAAAGCCAGAGAGGGACTTTTTACAAGGGAAGGTCCTGACAGGACATGGGTGAAGGGCTTTAAGCAGAAAGAGGGCAGGTGTAAATTAGATATTAGGAAGAAGGTCTAGATTGGGAGGGTGGTGAGGCAACGGAGCAGGTTTTCCACTGAAGTTGTGAATGCTCAATCCCTGAAAATGTCTAAGGACACGCTGGATGGGGCTTTGAGCAACCTGGTCTAAAGTAAGGTGTCCCTGCCCATGGCCGGGGGGTTGGAACTACATGATCTTTAAGGTCCCTCCCAACCCAAGCCATTGTGTGATTCTGAGATTCAAATGTATACTTTCATTAAGCTTCTGAGTCTTATTACTAAAGTACAATGAGGTAACATTCTATCAGGCCCCAGCAAATAAACCCACCTGCATTTCTATAACCACTGAACTTCTAAAAATCTAGGCAAAACAAAAATCAAAAATAGCAGCCAATTGCAAATCATTTAATTGCAGAACTTTCTGCACCCTTAAAGCAGCATAGAAGTCAAACTGTCCTCCTTCTATGCACTGCACCATATAAGCCAATAAGAACATGTCACAATGCTTGGAAATGTTCTGATTTGCAAGCGTATATTTGTTTGGAATTTTTAAGGGTTGGTGAATGGTGGTACCAAATTAGACACAATAAACAGAGTGACATCTCAACATCAAACTACATTGTTAGCAAACCTCTTCGGCTTTCTGCATAAACCAGTCCTATAACCTCTTAAAGGAACTCAGGATTCCACTTAGGATTTTGGAAAACAATTACTTTATTTACAAACACTCTTTTTTGTACTTCAGAGTAATATGCCATTCTTGTTTCCAATATGAATGTCTGTTTCTCTGTGAATTGAAAATCTGACAGCCTGAAACTTGCCTCAACCTCTCAGTATCTTGAAAGCTACCACTAGTTCAAAGACTTCATAAGTGTTACATCCATCAACGTCTGATAAAAGGGAAAACTCAAACTAAAACAAAGTTCTATGCTCCTCAAAGTATAAAGACTTCAGACTCTCAAAAATTTAATTACATTACTCCTATAAAAAGAAACTGCCTACAAGGAACCTGTGAGGATGTTGCTTGGATATGGAAAACCAGTTTCTAGACATATTTAATACTCACTGATTTTGTCTGTTATGACACTACACATTTTTTAATATCACTCTTTGCCTCACATCAATACCCCAGCCTAATGATAATGCTGGAAGAACAACATCCATCATGATCTACCTAACTACACTTTCACCTCTGTATCAGAGTGTGCAAGAATAAGCACAGTGCAAATTTAATTTTTTCTGTATTTTCACATCTCAGCCACCCTGTTCTAGGTAGTGTGCAAGTACCAGCCCCGTGCACTCAAATAACCAAAAGCCAAATCTAAATCAGAACTTGGTGAGATTCTACCTATGCCTTTTTGTAACAACATCTCTGAGCAAAGAACACTTCTCATCATTGTGAGACTTCACCTAACAAACAATACACAAGAACAAAAATGAAATTTTCATCACTCTTACTATAGTAAGAAGGTCTGAGATCCAACATCAAACTACGGAAACTATGTAACAGAATTTTTAAGAAGTGTTAAAATTATAGCAAGGTTTCAATGTGAAATGCCACAAACAGTCAAGTTACAATTCTATGTGTAAAGTAAGCATGACTTTCTCAGCCTTTGCTCTATAATTCTAACTCACAATATGCTGCTTATCAGACAACATACTCTGATGCCAAGAACAGCAGCAACTCGTCCTAGGCCTGTCATGGACCGCTACTGGTTATGCCAAGACACTATTTGTTTCTTCCCTTCCCCTCATAACAGATCACACAGTACCCAAGAAGGATTAGGTAGAAAGATGCTATTTCTCCAGTCAGTTGCAATGCTTATGCTTTTCCTGCACAACATCTGATTCTTATCATGGTAGTTGCATTTTTTTAATCCAATTTTCAAAAAACTAAAATGCATAGCAAAATTGACTTCGGTATCAGTATCAGGAAGAGGACCTGATTTTTTTTAAACGCAGTATTGGAACATCTGAATAAAGAAAGTGTTTCCTAGTCAATGCAGTTTTTTTTCCCCCCACAGGAAAAAAAACGTATTTTGAAAGTCAGCCTATTTTCTTTTTTAACTTATTAATCCCGACTGAGAGGCCAAAGCTGTTCTGGCAGCTACAGAGAGGGACAAGAAGAGTTATTACTCCGCATTAATGTAGGGAATCTTGATCTATATACACAAAAAAATACTGCACCTGCAACATAATCATTGGGACTTGGCTTTTACAGTATTTACAGGTTGTCTCCCGATATTTACAGGTCTTCTCTACGTGGTCTGGCAAGTCTTTTCTCAGTATTTTTTCTTTGCAATCAGCACGAGGACACGGGAGTTCTTCAAACTGACAATCGGTTCTCAAATGCATCTGAAAGATTAAAAAAAAAGTCAATCCAACTAAGCTTTGTACATGTCTATCCTTTGAAGACATCCAACATTAAATAATTTCAGAACCAAAGTAAGCGAAGGCATTTCATGCACTGTATCACACAAGAGCAAACACTAACAAATCTACTCAGGAATACGTTTCTGACTGTACAGTCCCTTTACTCAGACAGCGGATTTCACTGTATTATAGATGTACATGAGCTAATTCTACACTAAAAGCATTCTAACATGGTCCAAAATTCCACACAGGCTATTTAAACAAGAGGTAAGCATTTTTTTTCAAGGTACATTATTCCACAAACACAGATGCTGCCTTAAGTGGTTTAGGTACATGAGCTTGCTCATTCAAAGGAAGAACCTACACATCCATCTCCCTGCAAACTGCTGTGTAGCCATACCTTACACCTGTTAAATTACTGGATTACTGCTATGTCATGCCTTCACAGAAAAAAGCTACCAGTTACTTTGCACAAGTGTGGAGAAGCCAAAGGTTTAATTTCACACATAAACCACCACTTCCATGAGAGGATTAAGACTGGTAAATAAAAATAAAACCACACCACAAGAGAAATCGTATTTCTCACATTTGTAAAGTACACATTAGGATCCTTCACGATTGTAGTTCTCTCTCCAGGTCTCATTTACATTTCCAAGCCTCAATGTCAGACAATCACATGATTTTTTACAATTCCTTACAGCTCATCAAAAAAACAAGTTTCAAAACAGTTTAACTCTATCATGGCATTTATAAACTAAATTAACCACTAGTGTGAGCAAGTCAACAAATTGACTGGGTTTGAATTTCCAAGGTTTTTCCCCTTATTCTTTAATTCAAAAGGAAGCTTATGACTCTTAGATTTACTTACCAATAATTGACCCAAAGATAGTTGTTCCTTACAGCCCTTGTTTTCATTTCTGCAGTATATCTGAAGGGCAAGTAGTTCTCTCCTGCAACAATTATCTTTGAATACCTGAAAAAAATAAAAAATCACTTGATTTTAGAAATTGAGAACCACTCAAGGATACGCAAGCTCAAAAAGAGTAGAGGGTGTGCAATTCAGCTACAGCAGTGTCATTTAATTCAACTTTGTGCCAGAAATAAAATCCTGCCATTCAATTTTTCTTGAATGTGCACAACAAACAATGAGGTTCCCCTGCTATGAAGCAGCCCAGTGAAACAGAATATTTGGACAGGTACTCTACTACTCTTTCAGTTTTACTGTAAAAGCAATAAAGGGAAAGGTACAAGAAAGGACTAAATTTGTTGCTATTTGCTTGCCTCCATATCTCTCAATTTTAATGTTTCTAAGCACTTTCAGCGTTTTTTGCCTACAATTAGACAAAGTTACAAACAGAGATCTTGACGTTTGGATTTCATACCTTTTATGGGTGACACCCCATAAGACACAATAACTGCACTCCCAAGAAGCCCCATTGCTAAGGGTGGGAACTAGAGAGAGAGAAGGACTGAAGATCCTTACTACTACTTTAAAGTCCAAAAACAAAGAGATAACTTCTAGTTATTTTTCAACTGCTTTTATGGCCATTAAAAAATACCATTAAGAATCAAGCCCAACCTATGACTGCTCTGACAAAGGGAGTTCTGTGATACTGTGTGAACTGCAGCGCTGCTGTAATTAGAGAAAGGTTCTGCACGCTAACATTTAACCAAGAATTATGATCAGATCTGTCCACAGTGACCATGAATCTACCCCCAGTATCAGAAAGGGAGGAAGCACTGCAATCATTCTCATCCGATCTCATCTGACACAGGTCACTGATTTCTATTTACTTTTCAGATGTGTATAGGAAGCTTAATGAATCAACAAATCTCATTTAAGTAATCAATTGCCTATACTGCAATATTTTTTCCAAAGTAATTCACAGGGTTAGTATGCACAGTTTTGCTGACTGAAGTTATGAAGACAACTTTCAAAGTCTTTCAGTGATTTCGGACTTCAGCATTTTATGGGAAAAGTTTCCAGTCTGAAAAACAATGACTTGCCCAGTTAGTTGAACAGGTATTTAGTTTACACTGGCCTTGTCCTCCTGCTGTTTTAGAGATATTTGAAGTCTCATAAAAAAATGTACTTATTTATGTATATTGAGAGCTAAAAAGTCAGACTTAAAAGAAGGTGGGCATAATGATTATTGGTCTGAGCTCCTGGAAAGTCCATCCGTGTCAAAACCAAATTACACTGAGTACTATTTAGAGAACTATTCTGAGTTAAGACAAGGAGAGATTAATGTACCCACTAACCTCTTCTTGAAAATGGTTACTAATACAAGAATTCATTTAGGCAAGAAAGGCTACTAAGCACTTCAGCAATACTGTAAAACCGCATAAACCATGTCTAAGCCAAGAAAAATTTTCTCTACCCTTAACCTTTCAAAGGCAACAAAAAATTTTGCCGTGTAAAACAGAGAAGAAAATATCACTGAAATAACTTATTCATACAAAAAGAATCTGATTCTGTTACCCTTACTGTAACTCTACATTATTTTAATTCCAGTGTGGTTCACTGAACACCACATTGTAAAAGAGATGAGTTCAAAGAGTAGACACTGATCTGGAGCCAAATCAGGAGTAGTCACATCTCTGCATCAACAGGAGACGGAATATTTCTTATCATCCTCTTGGTTGATGGGAAGACAACTGCAATGTGTTGCTGCAGCTCCCAACTATGAATACAAGATGTGACACCTGTCTGGACCTTTTGGAATGACACTGACAATGTTTTCTACCATGTGGTTAACAGGAATATATAAAAATATATTAAAAAATATAAAAGACTTTGTTTAGGTTTTATAACAAAGCTGTCTTCCTCAGTTTATTAGGCTTATGAAACAATTACCACAAAGCAATAGCACATCTTAGGTACGCCACACAATTCGACATTCTTGAATAAGAAACAGTTTTAACAATACCTTATCTTTTGCTATGCTTTCTTGACACGCTGTACATTTTGGACTAGAAGAACTGAAGACAAAAGAAAACAGAAAAACTATTTTAGCTCATCTGAAGTACAAAAAATTTTGTTTATGAGGCACTTAGGGTTGGGGAAGAACTTGTAGATCATCTAGTTTCACTCCCCTGCCATAGGCAGGGACACCTTTCATTAGAGCAGGTTGCTACCTTCCATTTTAGCTCCTTTTCCCCACGTGAAATGGGGATGGTCAGACTGATCTCTCATGTAAAGCACCGAGACGAAAAGCACTAGGTAAAAGCTAGGTGAATTCTTTCATAAAGCAACTCATTGACAGGCTAACTAAGTTATGGCTGCTAGCAGCAGTGCAAATCAATGTAAAAGGCTGAGAAAGTTCAATTATGTTATATAATCAGTACGGTTATTTCAAATCATCTCGCTGGCTTCTGCTCCTTGAACTGACCGTCCTGTGTCTCATCATATTTCTGAGCATCTTAACTACCTTGCAGCTTCAATATCTGTAATACTTTTCTCAAGTTAAAAAAAAAAAAAAGGAGCAAACTAATCTACTTGAGGGCATATAGTGTTTAATACAATGTCATGCTTTCCCTGCTCTTACTGAATTCACTCAAGCATCCCACTTGCTTTTTCAAACTACTGTTGCATACTGAGCAGACATCTTTACTGCTTTATCCACACTAACTCCCAATTCCTTGTCCTCAAACAACCCTGGAACAGAAGCTGCCAGCAGATAATCAGTGTGTTTGTGTGTGCAGCAGCATATCAACAGTGAATAAGAAAATTTTGCGCCAAATACAGAAACATAAACCTATTTTGCTTTCAGTTTTATGGCACACTTTTTATTAAAAAAAAAAAAAAAGAAATGTAAATTTAATTTCAATAAAGGATTTGTTTGCAACAAGCACTTAAACATCATGAAATAACTAAATGGCCTTATGCATGTGTCCTTTTCAATAACAGACTGGTTGGAAAGTCAGGAAAGTAAAATTGCACATATTCTCTCTGCACTGTAATAAACACATGTGCATGTCTCACAGCAGGGAAGGAAAACTGCCCAGATTATAGCAATGCCAGAACTGTTACTGCTTAGATTGTCAAGGATCTGCTCTGTCCACCTGTGCACATCCAAGCATGGCAGGTGTTTGGGTTTTTCGCAGTCACTGTTATTAACCATGTAAGAGTCTTCCAAAAATATGTGTTGAGAAAAAAATAACTGCATTTCTTGAACATAAACTACACCTCGCTCAACACTGGGTATCAAAGAAAAACTGATGTTTTGGGTTGTTTGGTTTTTTTGTTTGGTTTTGTTTGGTTTTTTTGTTGTTGTTGCTGCTGGTTTAAATTTGACATGCTGTAGCACAAAACCTGCAGGGGTGGATTGGTGAGCTATGGACCCTTGTATGTGCCCAGTACAGAGACTACTCTTTATCAAATGACAGAATATTGTAACATCTTTCATACTCTTTCGCCATGCTACATGGAGTCTTGACTTAGATATCTAAGTATTAGATATCAAATTGCAGTATTTCCAAGTGACAAATAAACCAATACCTAGTGTCACAAAAAGTACACAGGAGACCACCAACACTCCCAAAGTCAAATCTTCTCTCTGTTAGCAGTCCAGTATGCAACATCCATTGAGTCAAATCTCTTCTGTACTTCTGCTTTCCCAGTAGTAAATGAAAATATTCACTGCTTATTTATCCCAGGAGATTAAAGTTTGCAGAATGGTCTCCAAACATTACACCAAGTTTTGAAATCAAACTGATGAACACATTCAGTACCAATGTATCAAAGTTCAGAGGCAAAGAAATACACTTCTACTGATGCACAAATACTTCTTAAAAGCTAGATACCTGTTCAATGATTGCACTTTTACCTAGACTGGTAAAGACTGCACCTCTCAGCATTCACTTCTACATCATTCACTTACCCACTTTGCACCCTGGCCCAAATATCTCAGTAACACAGAGGCCAGTCTTCCTGACCCTCCTGCAATCCACAAAACATACAAGTCCCAGGACAAACAGCTGGAAGGGTTATGGAGGAACTGCTCCACAACCAGTTACATTTATCCAAGGGGTCCCACCACCCAGCTCTAAGGCTGGGTCCACAGCCATGTGAGGTCTCATCACTCAGGAATCCCTGCAAGCTCACTTCTCCACAAGGACACAATTTACTACGTGTATTCAACACCAAACTAAACATGTTCAAAGTCTTGTGAAATAGCTACACTGTTTAGCCTCCACAGAGAGTGAAATTCTTACCTAACATCCTACACAGGATTAAATCACTTTAACAACTGTTTAAACAATATTGATGGAAAGCTTAGTTGTCTTATCCTAAGCCAGAGCAGAGCATAAATGTTTGCACCAGCACATGGATAACAAATAATCAAGCGAGCAACAGTGGAAGGAAGGCTGCTTTGAGCAGCCTATGTTAGCTTAACATATTCCTAAGGCCATAATGGTGTTCACACTAACTTCAGTAGTTCACAACATTCAAGGGTATCAACATGTTCCATCACAACAAAAAAAAAAACATACCTCAGCAAGGCATTCATGCAGGTTTCACAGAATCTGTGTCCGCATTCAGTCTGTTTAGGATTGCATAAGATGAGGTGACATTTTTCACATTTATACTTATCTTCCACGGCATTTACAAATTTCTCTTTGTAGCCACCTTGCTCTGGAACATAAATCGATGCTGAAGGACTGCGGTCAGGATTGGCCCTTTGTTGTACCATTTCTACAGATAAAGGGGGTTCCGACTTCTTACTGGTGTCCATGCTCTAAGACAGTTTCTGTAAATCAAAATTGAGAAAAACTGAGAAATGAAGACCTCTTTTGCCTTTTAAATAAAACAAATACAGCATCTGAAAGACTACATAAAAACAGAAAGCATCAAGAACAGATGCATGCCCACACATGTGAGCATAATACATACATAACTGCCTTAAGTATATTCAGCACAGCAAACCTGTGAAAAGGCACACAGCCAACAGTGTCCTATACAGGCTCCACTGACAACTCTTCCTGTCTGTCCCATGCAATAGCAAAGTGTAAGACACGCTGCTTTTAAGTCTCTTCTAGAACAATACAAAAAGCTTTTACTTATTAGACATGTTCCCACCTTTTCATCACACATCCTCAAATGAAGAGAACAGGTCATGAAAGTCTAACTGACAGCAGAGAAAGGCCTACATAACACCGTCATTTGATTAATTCACCAGGACTAAGCAGAACTGACAGGTAGCTGAGAAAATAATTAATCCAGTTGAAGAGTAAATTACAGTACCTATTATCTTGGATGATGTTTCGTCTAGGTCAGCATGGAAAGCATCAGCTGAGCAACAGAGGAATAATACCCCAGATTAAGTTTTAAAATGTGTTTTCAATAACTTCCTGGCTGATCTTGTAATCAAACAAGAGCAAGTGCTCTTAAGTAAGCCTCAGCATATGGAGGAGAAAGCACAGTTGGAGGATACAACACCGATTTACATATGAGAAATGCCTGGCTCCCTACAAGAGAAAGGCAAACTTCAGTTCTCCCTCCATGTTAACTGATATTTGCAATATAAACCTATTCCACTGCTCTAGAGTTGCCTCAACTGCTATAGTTATAATTTAACTTTAAGAAGCAGAATGAAGACATGAGTCCCACTTCAATTCTCATTACAGAAGTATATCCACCAATACCGCAAAGGGAGTCAAATGTCTCACATCCCAAACACACAAACACTCTTGTACACAATTTTTCTGATCTCTTATCTTCCCCTGCTAAGCCCAAAACCATGCACTTGTAACAAAATGCATTTTCCTGTAGATCACTTCTGCATTAGTACAGAATGCATCTTTTGGTACAGAATTCTCCGTGCACACCACACCAACAGGGAAGTGTCTGATTTCTGATGCTGTTATTTACAGAAACAAAAGACAAAATCATTGTGACTCATTCCTGAGACCATTTCTTGTTTTTAGGACACCAGCTGAGCAAGGGTAGAGGTGTTGAGTGAAGAATTCTCACTTTATTGGCCCCTAAACCAGGGGAAAGCCTCTCTGTATGTCCCTCAAACACATAGAGAGCCCAAGGAAACCATCCTCATAACTCAGCACATAGATCCAGTGATTGGGTCTTATTCAAAACCACCAAAACAATTCCCCAAACCCCCTCAAAAATAGGTTCTGTGTTAACTGAAAGGCAACCATAAATTCTGATCCATAATTTGAATTTATTCAGAATGTTATTCTGTTCTTTGTCTGCTCTTCACGGACAGCAGAGACTTATGTCTTGACAGAACGATACCTGAAAGAACTGAAAAGTCAGTGCTGAAATGCAGGTAAGTCACACTTCTCATTAATGAGGAAATTCAGCTTATTTTAGACCAGGGAAGTAAGGAAAGCCTGAGCTAGTTTCAGCAGCAAGCATAAAAAAGCCAGCAAATAATGATGACACTGAAGAGGCAACTCAAGATTGTAACCAGCACACAAGAAATGAGATTGATACTGAGAACACAACGCAGAGACATGGAGGTTAAGAGAAGTACCATGAGTGAGAAAGGAAAGCAGCTGACAGTAGTCTAGTTTTAGAGACCGCCCAAGGCATGACCGATGCTGCTGAACATCCACGGCTGGACATGAGGGAAAACACAGTCATGACCTTCGGATCTTTGCTGAAATTCTAAGAGAAAAGGAGATTAGAAAGGGGGAGGGGGGGAAGTACAACTCCATAAGCATCCAGACTGGTGACGGTGAAACAGAGTGGACTTTCTATGGACTTGCTTTTTGTGCATGACTGCGGGAAAAGCTTCATTTGGCACTTGCAGTTTAGGAATCTGTCAAGGTTTCAGTTCCCCAATTTATGATTCGTAGATAGATACTAATACCTCTTTCCCCCCCTGCAACTGCATCTTTTTTTAATCATATTCGAGGCCTCCACCATTCTGTCAATTCTTGAACTCAAAAGCCAACTTCAAGCATGTTGACTGGTAAGAACAGCACATTTTACTTTCCTTAAAATGACAGAATGAAACAAGACATGGCCTGCTTCTGACCCACAAAAGAAATACAGAAAAAGAGGCACTAAAAGAGATGCTGACAGGAGAACTGGCAAGTCAAGAGAGCACAAAGTTCCTGAACTCGTAAGTCACACCACTACTGAATGTCTGCCGCCCCATTAAGTTTCTTCCAAACAAAGAGAAGTTAAAGATGATTAGAGATGTGAAGTCTTCCAAAAGCATGACTTCTTCAAGGAAACTGAATAATTAGTCACAAGGAGGCAGGCACGGGTGACAGAAGAATATTCAACAGAGAAAGAGTACTGAATGCCAAACGAGCAGCAGGTGAGAGTTTCACAGAGCTACGAAACTGCTCGGGGCTGGACTGTCAGCTGTCAAGAGAGATTTCATACTAAAATAAACTGCACAGGGCTCCACAGGACTGCGCTTTTGGAATTGATATATTGGATATCTTGTCACAGAGAACAACCAGAAAGCACACTGACAAATAAAATGTACTATGCAATATGCATAACAGTCAGATTTGTCTGCCTTGGGTCTTATATTTATTTTATGAATAAGTCTGTCAGACCAGAAAAGCTAAACAAGCGCAGCACCAGAGTAGCCAGCCTGGTGAAGAATGCTCTTCCACAATACCCTGAATGTCAGGATTTCCTTATGCAGCAAAACTAGGAAGCCATTCATTAAGTACTTTCATAAAATACAACAGAACTGGGCTTAAAAGAACATCACAACCTTATTACAATGAAAGAGCTGCATTTAACAAGGGGGTGGGGAGAAGTGATGTCTATCAAACTGCACACAGGTGTAACTTTGTATGCACAGAGCTACGCTCTCATGAATATGAGTTACGTGCTCTTACACCTGTATGTGGGATCAGTGGTAAACACAAGGGTAGAGAGTACAAACATTTCAGCTGCCACCCTTTGGCAAAACAGCTTTCTGCTACGGTTTCCACACCACTACAGGGTATCACCTGCAATGGCTCCTTTTCAGGAACCGTTAACAGCAGGACTCAGATTATACCCCCATAATCATGTTTTAAACTGCCAACAAGAAGCAATTTTGAAGTCACACCTCAGTAAGACACTGTGCACTTACGGCAGTGAAGATAACAAACTTCCAGGGAGCAGGGAGAGGAGCCTGGCTAGAACACTCAAGGCCAGTTCTGGTGGGGGCCTCTGATTCCTAAAGGCATGGCAAGCTGCCATCAAGCCAAGGACTCCAGTTCTTGTTCAGCAAGCTAAATCTTAATGCCTAATTAATCACTGGATATTTCTTATGCTCTAGTTTCTTTTCCCTGGGAAAAATCATCACAATGGAAGAATGTGACTTTTAGATGTCTTTTTAAACTGTTAAGTCTTGGACAGTCACTCTTCAGGACAGATAAGCACATAAAAAGAGGCGCAGTCACCAAAGGCTGGTTCTGTCCACTATTAATTACATTCTTTCAGCCCCCTCTCCTGCAGGCAGCATATGCCAGTACCCTTCTGCAGGGTAACAGAAATGGATTGTTCTGGCCATCAGATGTGTGAGACTGCTCGCTCCAGTCTGACACTGAGCTCCAGTTTGGTCACTCCTCTTGTACGATACAAGTGGTATTCAAGCAACTGAGGCTGGACCTCAGTTACTATTTCAGGCTGTGTATACTGCAATAAAGGTCTGAACAACTTGATGGTGCTTAACTCATACTAACATTAGTACAGAGGGTTAGAAACTGGAAGCAAGAGTCAGTTTACTGACAAAGATATTCCAGGAATTAGAAAGCACAGGGGTTTCCAAACAAAAGGCATTTTGTTCTTTCCTTGTTTAAGCAAGGATGTTGCTCTCACTGTAGAGAGGGCAAACATCCTAGAAATCTGTACAAGTATTCTGTATTACCTCCTATATTTACGATTTGCTCTTTGGGAATAAAACCAATTTGTGACATAGAAATACAATACAGTTTCCATAAAAATTCAAAATAAATTTGCACCTTAAAGAAAACAGAAAAAAATTACCTCTTATATAATCTGAAACACCCCCAAAAATTTGATTGCAACAGGTACCATGGGATTTGGCACCTACCAAGCTCTGCATGAAGACAGTTTCAGCATACTAACAATAATAAGCTTCTGCCAAACTTTTAAAATTCAAAAAGGGCAAAAACCTATTAGAAATAAATGTTTTGATTACAGTATGACAACAAAGCTTTTTGATCAAATTACAATTTGCACTGAAAACAGAAGTTTCTCAAACAGAACAGCACTGCATGCTCTGAAAGAGAAACCTGAAGTGGGACAGGGAGCTTAAGATCTCAGCAGAAAAGTGACCAAATGACATGATTTAACCTTTCCTCTTCAAAAAATTTAGTACCTAAAAAGGGTAAAACAACACAAACTTCAGCACCTCATCCTAACTAGGCCATTTTTTGGTAGCCTGGGGTGTGGTTTTTCAGTCTAGCTTTTAATGAGATAAGGGCTTATCTTATGACTGTGCTTTTGCCTCCTCCCAGCCTCAAAAACATTCGGGAATCAACTGGCCAGAGAGGTTTCACGAAAATGCACAGCTATGTGTGGAACAGAAAGAGAAACTTAATGCAGTGTCCCAGTGAGCAAGAAGCTATAAAAGTGCACCTCCTCTGTGGGCTCTATCAGTCAGCCAGTCAGTACACAGTTAGATCCAAACCAGCCAAGAACACCTGCTCCATCCTGTCCCAGCAAACTTCATGGTCTTAGTCTCTTCCTATATCATAATGGCAGGGGTGGGCTGAACGTTTTGGGGCGGTTTTGCTTTTTTGTTTTGTTTTGGTTTTGGTTGGTTGGTTTGGGGGGGTTCTTCGAGGAGGGGGAGGAGGAGGAGTAAAAAAAATAGAGGGGGGGAAAAAAAAAAGCATGTTGAGCCCAGATTAGTAGGAAAACAGATTTCAGGAGTTTCACTGCTCTTCACAGAATTTTCCTCTGTACTCTATAGGATATCCTCAGACAGCCACATAACCAGGTACCTGGAGTGGTATTTCCAGCTCTTTAGTCTTCCCCGCTCACTTGCTTTTCCATCATCAAGAATTATTGCTTCAAGTCAGCACACAGAAGTCTTTATCTTAAAATTAAAACAATCTGAACTTTTCCTTCGTCTTATATTTCAGCATTTTATAGCTTCTAATAAATTCCTTACACATACTTACTGGAAAGAACGTCCATCTTTCTTTCACTGTCTTTTAGACAAGTCTTCTGACTTGGTTCTGCTTCTGAGTGCAATTATAATATGCAACATATACTGTCATACCTTGGTGACTTGTTAAAACAACAATGCAAGCTGAAAGCAGTATATTGGTGACAACGTATTATCAATTTACTCAGTGCACACATGTCATGGCAGGGAGGCTGCCATGGGAATATTGACTGTAGAGCTCTCAAGTATGAAGGTCTTAACTGCAGAGGGCCATTCCCACAACACCCCCCACACCTCAGCCTGGCCTTCTGGCAAAACCTCCACCCTTGAGTTTTGACAGGGGCACTGAACAACTGATAAATAAAATGCAAATGGCTCGAATCACTCCACAAAAATACTCAGGCCATGACAGAAGCAGTGCTGGAGTGGCAGGTTTGAAAGCAGACAATCATCCATCAAATTTGTTTTGTGTGTG
Organism: Oxyruncus cristatus; assembly: GCA_013399855.1. Lineage (NCBI taxonomy): Eukaryota > Metazoa > Chordata > Aves > Passeriformes > Cotingidae > Oxyruncus > Oxyruncus cristatus. The sequence continues at coordinate 1,827,234 of VXAY01005881.1, forward strand.
GTCAGAAGTCCTGGCACTTTCACTCCTCTTGTTTGTACAGGGGAACTACTGATTTATTTATTTTTACCTCCATGCATTTTTCATGCTTGAAGTTCTATTCACTATTCCCGTAGAGCATATATAGGACCGACTAACCAGAAGTCTAGGTATTTCCAGCATATGCTTTAAGAGAATATTCTGAGGGGCGTAGGGAAGGACAGGGAAGGGTTGCTAGTCACCAACACTAATAAAACTTTACATAGTAAAAAATATGAGACCACTCCTAACTTTCTTTCATAGACATAAATTCAAAGTCTAATTCCTGTAGAGAAATAAAAGCAGCACTGATATTTAAAACTTATTTTTCCCTGTGTTAAAATAAATTGGGTACTTTGACTACTTTAAACTTTGCCCCATGATTTCCTAAGACCTTGAGATTGTTCACATAATAGAACAGATGAAGATCCACAGGAGAAAAAAAAAAAAAATCAGTGCTTGCATATAAGCAGACAGGACAAACATTTGAAAACACACAGAAGACACACACTTAGTATTCTCCCCACAAGAAGCTTCTGCCATTTGCAAGCTCTCCACAGCCACTTATCAGTGCAGTATTCCAGCTGCTGAGGTTGGAAGGTAGCTCAGGAGGTCATCTAGCCCAACCTCCTGTTCAGAGCAAGGCCAGCTTCAAAGACAGGTCAGGTTGTTCACAGCTGAGTTTTCAAACACTAACAGAGTGAGGATAGTGCAACCCCTCCAAGCAACTTCGCCCAGCACTTTATTGTAGCAATTACTGTGCGATTTCCTCAGGTAGGAAAAAGGCCTGTTCTGATACATGAACTGCTGCGGTCTCAAGCAACTAAACCAGATTTCACCACCATCTCCAAAGGCTCTAAGACTGTAGAAGTTACTGAACTAAATGCAAAACTGTTTTTGGCTTGGAAGGTACGCACTATTCCTCCTTTTCCTATCTGACCTAGAAAATAGGAAGTATAATCAAAAGATGCTATCTTGATATTCTTGCAAAGTCATGTCACTTGAATCACAAGCGCTGGGTATTTCTCATGCTCTAGTTTGCAAGATGACTGAAGAGATGAAAAGGAATGGTAAGCTACTTCTCATGTCGTTTTATTATTTTAACTCTTCACTTTCCTTGGCTCTATTTCTTTCAATAATGAGTCTACACGTTCATATCAAGTGTCTTACAGGATTAAAGAAAACAGCATGCCAGTACAAGGGGACTCGATTTAGCAAGTCTGCTGGACTATGCTTTCATGAAAACAGTTCTAACATATGCTCCCCCCTGCTCAGTGTAACTAATTTCTAGATTCTAAGTAGAGGATAGATGGGAAAAGTAATTACATCAACATTAGGAGATGAGAATAAAAGTATTTATAAATAATAACATAGTATTAATATAGTTTGGAGTGCCCAAGAGCACAGGAACTGACACACTTAGTAATTATCCATTAATATGTTGTATAGAATTAATATTTAGTCTAACACATACTGCACAGGATGGGAGAAAAAAAAAACAACCACCACTTTAAAAGGGATTAATTTTTATCTCTAAAAAAGGACAGCAGAAAAAGTCAGTGCAATTAAGGAATGGTTTTTATGTGACACTGTGTTCAACTATTACTTTTTTGAAAGTTAAGAGCATTCCTTTGAATCATGACAAATTGGTTGGACAAACAACTTAAGATTCAGCCTGAGGCAGTATGAAAAACAAAGTGTTTGTATTTTGACTTATGCTTGCTATCTACAGCTCTCAGTAATTACTTTGTAATCTCAGTGGGCTCCCAAAATACAGTATAAAGTCATCTGAAGTGCAAGAAATCAAAACCATCTTTTGGAAATCAAAAGACCTCTTAAGCTTTGAAAGCCTGGGTCACAAGACAACAAGTAAGAGAAATGCTGTCCAAGCTCACTGCGACCATTCTTCTGCATTTTGAATTCCAGTTTGGGTTCTCTTTTCTCTCCTGCACCCACAGACAAGTCTATTGCATTTCACCTATGAAGTTAACCCCCAGCTGGGATCTGTATTTCTATACAAGGCTTTTAGTAGAAGTAGATAAAGAATACGGAAGATCAAAAGATGATTAGATGATCACAGAAAAAAAGTGTACTTTAATCTCTTCCTCTGCTGTTCAGGGGAAGTCCATGACTGAGATGCATATGACAGTCCTATGTGGACAAAGTGGATAAACAGTATGAGTTGGGGTTTTTTAACTTCTGGCTCTGTTTACAAAGCAAAAGTTCTACCTACCACAGAAGAAAAATATCTAGGTAAAATATTCTGGGAAACACAATAAAAATCATAATATTTGAAATTAAAGGTAGTTTCCTCTTACAAAATGGGTTTATGTGTGCTTTGAAGAGAAAAATAGGAAAGAAACAGCTTATATTTGCATTCTGAATACTCTTTTTTTATGGAAAGCTATTTACATCAGTTCAGATTTCCTCCACTACTTGTTTTACAGCAAGCCTAATGCTTCCTTTGCTTTTATTGCATGGCATAGAAGTCCCTGGTTCACATGTTACAAGTGGCAGTGTCAAATCACAGACACCCAAAAGAGAAGTCACTCACTATGTTTCCCACTTCTGACTGCTATGACTGGGCAACAGGAAATTTGAACCCGCCATGACAAATCCTAACAAGAATCAACAAGGGTCAAGGCACATGGCATGTCCAAATCATTCTGGCCCGAGCATACAGTCCTACAAAAAGATGTGTCATCCTCTAGTGATCCAGTCTAGTCCCCTCTTCCTCCCAAGGTATGTCTTCATAAAAAAAAATCGGCCGAATGGTCATCAGAAGCAACTCAATAAATTACTGCAGCTTCAGACCCCAAAGTCTCTTTATTTCTGAAATCACCAAGTAGGAATCAAGAAATCCTTGCTGTCTTTTAAAGTTATTTTCAACCTTTTTGGTTTTGTCTTTTGGGGTTTTTTTGTTTGTTTTTGTTTTGGGGTTTTTTTTGTGTGTGTTTTTTTGTTTGTTTGTTTTGGTTTGGTTTTTGTTTTTTGGTTGTTTTTTTTTAAACCAAGACCTATCGATCGATGCTATTCTTTTCCTCTTTGTTAATCAAAGAGATCTTCAGCTTTAAATCTATCAAAATTTCAGAAGTCTATCAGAATAGCAACACATATTCTTCAAATCAGAGTCTATCTATCTACTCTGCTGTCTGCCAAGTGCATGAAGAATACTTTCTGCATTGCCAGTTCCTGACAGAGTGCATCTGTGCTGTCTCTTAATGAATCCAGCCTTGAAATCTCAGCAGAGGTACTACCTGTCTTAAGATTTTTTACCTCATCTTCTAAAATTATTAGATGAAAGTATGTGAAGGCAAAGGTGTCAGAGACGAGCAAATAGAAAGAAAAAAACCCAAGCACTTCAAGAGGCTTATTAAGAATAATTACAGCTAAACTGCCTTCTCAAGAATCCCCACAAAATATTACTTAATTAATTTTAAAATGCAGCTCATCTTTAACAAAAATAATCCTCCCAGGAAATTCTGAACGCAGAAGAGTTCAGAGGAAGCTGGTAAATGAAACAGAATGCAACTTCAAGTATGGCTCCAAACTTTTTGAATTCAACACTGAAACAAAGAACTGTGGAACTAAAAATAACCATACCAGTAAACTGGTAGCACATCATCTCACTTCCACATGAAATTCTTTCCACTCTAACCAAAGTAAGATTTTTAAGCCTACATCCAAAGCCAAGGAAAAAAAAAAAAAAAAAGAGAGAAAAAAAAAATAAATCTATCCTGTCTTCTATGGAAATTAACTCACCCACATAAAACATTTCCTGCTCTTCCATTTTATCCCATTGACTACAGCATACTATGAACGCAGGTAAGAAAGAAATACCCACAGACACTGCCCTAAATACTAATCAAACTCAGCAACATGTGACATCATCAGAATATTTTATTTAACACCGAACTGCCTGGAAGACACTCATTCATCCACAACCTCTCACTAATCTTAAGTGGCATTTTCCACCACTCTACATGACGTCTTTACCTTTGTCTGAAGCCATTACTTCTGACTCAGGAGGGAAAAGGAAAAAAGAGATTAAGAGTAACTCTTGTCATTTGCCTACATTTTGTTATTTATCAGAATGTGAGGGAAGACAAAAACACTGTCCACTTTTCTCATGAAATGACAGCAAGCTTAACTTCAGTGATATCAGTGTCTGCACTGTATACTTCACTGTTTATATCCTATTTCTATGACCAATGTCTTAGAGTTTGGGAAAAGTGTGGGTGGGTATTTTGTTAAGATTTTTTTATTAGATAAAAAAATAAATAATTCAAACAAATTTGTAAATAGAATCCTTAAAGAAAAAAAAAAAAACCCACAGGGAAAAAAGAGAACCCCTACATCTCTAGACCACTTGTGCTGGTGTTTCTAGTGTTTCTACTAAAGCGCATTTCAGTTTCAACATCTCTAGTAAAAATGTATTATTGAAGTTGAGTTTTCAGGAGGAAAAAAAACAAGACTGAGAAAGTAATAGACCCTTAAATCCAGATTTGTCATAGCATTCATAACCAGAACTTCACATTCACTGCTATCTAAAGCATTTCTTACCTTAATTAAGGTGTTAATGGAAGAAGCTGCATTTTTCAAAATGGAAGATTTAGATTCCCAAAACATGTTTCCCAGCAATGCACTACTTTCTCTTGTAGTAAACACAGACTTTGGGAATGTGCTACTGAAAGCCAAGTCTATGTTAGACACAAGTGCCTTCTGGTGTATGACAGTGTTCATTTTTCCAGCTGTAAGGGCTCATTAAAAGCTTCTTTTACCTGGAACCTGCTTGCAATTTCCTAGTTTCTGTCCCAGTTTCTCTTAGTGCCTCTCTTCTTTGTGATTACTTTTCCAGATAACAAATTACTTTATTATTTTGTCTTGCCAACCTTAAATCTTGTATTTGATGCCTGCAGGTTTATATCAACTGCCAATCTGGAGGTTTCAGATCAATTGATACCATTGAGATCTTGAGAACAAGCCAACTCTACAGCACTGGTTCAGACTGGATACTACTAAGGTTTTAAAAAACTCAGGTCCTTTTGATGGTTTCTCTTGCACTGGCTTAAGAGAATTAACAAAAATCGATGACAATGTTATCCTTCTACAGTATACTTAATGTGAAGATTTTAAGAGTAACTTGTACATTCTTCTGACTGAATTTCACATCACCATCCAAAAACCAGTGCTTATCACTGTTACACAGCCAAAAAAAGTTTGACAGAAGTGATAACAACCTTTCCAAGAAACTTCTGGTAGAACTGTACAGTACTGCTGCTTTCCACACCATCCACAAGGCTTAAAGAGAATTGTGTCTTCAGATTTGGAATATGAAGTTGACACTTTTAGCTGAAAATTCTTTTGGATGCTTAACGCCTGAGGGCTTCTCTAGTTAATATTAATGAAATCATGTTCACCTCTATCAAATAAATACTGAACACAGCAATTTTGTTTAATGTATTAATGGCAATCTCACATTTAAACATGCATTTTTATTTTTGAAAATTCAAACCTGAAAGCCTCCAGGTGTTACACTAGAAACTAAATGAGAATACTCAGAGAATACTTGGAGAATTTATGCTCAAAAAGACTATCTGCTTGCATTATAAAGATTCACATAGGCACAGTCTAGATATGCAGAATGCAGAGAATAATTTCCAACTGGAGCAAATGCCAGATTTAAAAGTATGCAGAGGACACTCACTGTTAGTGCAAGGGGCTTAAGTTCTAAGTTTAGAGCTTATAGGATGTTGCACTGCTAATGACATTTCAGAGGAGACAGTGCTGATTCCCCACTTTTTGTAAATAAGTTGTATCTAGGCAATGAAACCTCCAATATTACAGCAGTGGTTTGGATTTTTTTTCCCCCCAAAATTCTACTGAATGGGTACACGATTTTAAGACTTTACCACTTCATTTCCCCTTAAACTGTAAAATAAGCAAAGCATTGCTTACCTTTTATAGCATCCCTGGCCTGAAGTGTTCTACATCAGTAGGATGTATTATTTTTAGACTCTTCTAGCGAGATTTGTCACCACTCTAAATCCTCCTAGAAGTCTGGATAAGAAGAAATCACCTGCCCACCCTTCTCACTTTCATAAGAGATTTTTTTTCATTATGCTTTCCAACCAAACTGAACCCTCTAATGCTTTATGATCTTATGAAGCAATTTCAGGATCCTAAAACACTAGGCATAATATTACAGACAAACAGCTTGAGAGGTCAAGACACCCATCTCTCTCTCTATAAGGAGAACTAACACCTTAACATTGTAAATGCTTCTCTGAAGAATCCTTTCTTCTATCCGCTTCACACTGTTTTGGAAGTTCTTCTACTGCTGCCTTTAGAAAATCCCCCCAAAAAAGTGTCAAATTTAATCCAATTCAGAACATATATAAATGCACTTTCTACATAAAGTCCCAAAATACATCTAAAATGCTGTACTGTGGATCCATGAAGCCAGGCATAAACCAGTTCCTGGGTTTCTTTTCCACCATTATATAGCACCTACGACACATAAGTGGATAGACAAGAGGAAAAAAAAGGGAAAAACGCAGCTCCAAAGCATCTGTTAAGGATGATTCTCGTTTCCTCTATACAGCTGTTAGCGTTACAAGCAATTATTTTGAGGTCAAGAGCAGAAAATTCTTACTGTTATCACAGATCAGTGAGTTCTGCAGGTTAATCATACGGTGTCAAAATTTGGGTTTTGGTTGGTTTTGTTCTTTTTTAATAATTTTCCACTATTCAGGACAGTCCTTCGTGGGAAAAAAATGATTAAACTAGGTATAAACTCACACTGCATTTTTTTCTTCATATAGTTCCAGTAATTTATTCTCCTGGGTATTGACTGCACCAGAGTTATACTTATTTGCTGACAGCTGTGCTGGATATAGCTGTGATTAGTAAAAGTGAAGACGATTCCATTTTGGAACAAGGGTATGTTATCAATGCCAACAGCTTCTGTGTCTCACTGAAGTAAGGGATTTGATTAGTGTGCTTACAGAAGACAGAGGGCCAACAACAGATGTAATTAAGGCAAATCCACAGTATCCTAAGTTCAGTTGAAAGAGGACAAGGAAATTTTTAATTTTTATTGATAAGTCATCAGTTTTTTAAAACAATCTCCAGATAGAAGCCGAATATAATAAGCACATAAGAGTTCACCTCTTCATACAAACTGTTGTACGCATATGCTATCCTTTATATATTGCTCCTTTTTCTCTCTCATCTGCCGAGTTTTGACCAGTGGTTTCAATCAAGCCCTCCACTACCACATTCAAGTTCTACCTTGATGCACAACACAAAAATTAACAACACAGATTTTTACTGTATGGCATCTATCTTTTATCATAGCAGCAGTGAAATGCTGAACGGATTGCACACAAAAATTCAGACCAAGGTCATCAAAATAAATGCTCATCCTCACAAAAGGTTGTATTACATTTTTGATGTAAGGAAGAAATATTATGTGTATGACTAGATGCTGAATTAAAAACAAAGCAAAATGGAGATTTCCAGTAAACTCTGAGATGGCAGGTAAGTAGAAAAATATTCTGCTTGAGTCCTAAGAACCTACTTCAAAATGCAGTAAAATGACCGCTCAGGTAAAATGTTCTTTTCTATCCAAATATTCATGCTTTAGGAGGAAAAAAATAAATTAACAACAAATAATCACAAACTCCTTAATAAATGTAGCAGCAATTTGTCTCCTAACCATCAGCTAGCAAGCTCATGAAGTCTTGATTGAGTACAGGCCAGTTCAGCCATGCACCCAAACAGAAGGCAAAAGAAACCTATGAAAGAAAGTATATCAAACTGTAATTCCAAATAAATCTCCTTCCAAGTTTATCCAATGCTATCGGAATTCTCACGCTTGACAAATCTTGAGATTTTTCCCAGCCATCAAAAAAACCTTACATTAAAAACAAAAGCAAGAATTTTACCGGATCAGAGCCACACAAAGCAGCGGCAGTGCCACCAAAGAACATGCCGTGTATGCGAACACGGTTCCAAGCAACCCACAAGTTACAAGCATTAAAAGAGTAAAGGCCAGTGTCCAAACTAGCAGTAACACAATCCCATAAAACATATGTATTAGAATCTGCTCTTTGAAAAGGTTCACCTTAAGAACAGGTTACAAGACCATTTTCCATTCAAATACCTCATCGGTATCACAGCTGCTGCCAGGACAGCATAAAGGTTGAAGACCTTGACAGTTCTTGCCCAACCTTTGTTCTTACTGCTTTTCCTAACCTCTTCACTAACTGTCTGCTAACAGGTAAACTCTGTATCAGTCAGAAAATTGTATGTTCCTTCTCACATGACAGTTCTCCTTCACAGACAACTGAAGAGACTATAACATTAAAAGGGAAATTGTTAGCTTAAAAAAAGCTCTCGATTTCAAAGTTTGTGCAACAGCTTTCTTGATCAAAATCTCTGTACTTCTTTTCTTCCCACACTAATACTCCTCCCTTCCCCCCAAATTTGGAAGACTCCCTGCTTACATTTCCTTTGTTTTATTTGAATCTCATTTGATCCGCAGCTTGAGGAGAAAGAAGAATAGGCTTTCTCAATGCTCTGTTAGGGTTCTCTTTACTCGTGCCAATAAGGGGAGTTTTGCTACAGTCTGCCTGGTTTCTTTCTTTGCCCTGAAGAAAGAAAAAGTTTGAGTTACATTACCTTCATTCAAAAACCCTGTAACAGGCTTCTCAGCATTTGCTAAGTTGGTTCTAATGAAACTTAAGAAGTATCAAACTCATTCTTAATGATAAATTTAAAAAATAACCTAAGATAAATAACAAAGAACAGTACATGTAACTTTCCAACGTGAGTTTTAAATCATTGCTTTCTTCTCTTCCAGTATTGTTCAAAACGGACTTTTAACAAAACAGCATTAAAGAAGGACATGGACAAAGTAAAAATCACAGCTGTTTCCTGCTTTCACACACACACGAACTCTTACACCCAGATACACTGTGTATCATTACAGACTGTAAGAAATCTTCAAAGCAGTGCCATTTTCTCGGAAAGTCTGACAAATTCAATTTGAAAACATCAACACAATTCTGGGAAAGTAATTAATTGTTCTGCAGAGCGTTTCTTGAAAAAACCCACCCTATAACAATATTCCAAGAGATTTAGAAGGAAGCAACTTGTTTTGGGAAAGCTTGTTTGATCCTGGGAGTTTCACAAGCACAGGGAAAAAGAAGAAAATAGTCTGAAAGCATAATGCAGATCTTTATCATTCTCTATCAATGTGCATTCCTAAACGTGATAGTAAAGTTCAGATGCAACAAATACCACAACAATGCCCACACCACCAAAGTCCCTACAGTCTCTCTCATATTTACACATCAAGGCCAGCATTCTGTAACCACACAGCAGCAACCTGACCTGGCCATTTCCAATATACACTCGAACCACATTTTACAAGAATTTCAGTTTCTCAGCTCTTGCCAAAGAAGTTTGCATCCACCTACCACAGAGTCCCACAGTATCAGTGAACTCTGACAGATGTGAGCACCTATTCCGTGGTGCCAGGGCAGAGGTGATGTTCCCAGGTGACACTAAGCAGACCAGCACCAAGGGCCCAGCTCGGCAGCGTGCTCCCAGCTGTCATCCTGCACAGAATGCTGCGAAGACGGGTCAGCCTCAGCAGTTACACAGAGCTGGTTATGGAAGGTCAGACAGTCACAGAAAGGCTCACCTGCTACTCAGCGTGCTGGGCTTTCATTCCCTTTGCCACAGCTAAAGCATGGGAACTTCGTAACATGAGACCAAGATAACATTTATCTAGTCAGGAGAAACGCCACAAACTTCCACAGCTATAAATGAGTCATTTTTGGTGGCTGATTTATATTTTTTTTTTTTAATCTTAGTCACATGCTAAAATTCACCTTTGGTCCTCAGGAGGTGGAAAGGAAAGGCTACTGCTACTAAAAGTAGCAGCCATCCTATTTTCCATAATTATATTAAGTAACACGCTAACGACTGATTACAGATTCTGGCAAAACAAATGCTGGCCAAGGAAAGCCCAACCTGGCTCATTCTAGAAACACAGTAGTGGAAAAATAGCCCAGCAGTGAGATTTATCAAAAACTACAGGAATAAGCGCTTACTCATACAAAAAGGAGGTCTGCAACTGTATAACACTTTCCCCACCAGAATAATACATAAATTACAAATCAGCCCATAATTCCTACAGATGTCACAAATGAAGTATAAATTTCTGTACTAAACCTTTATATAGTACATCAGCAAGACACTGAAGTTCTAAAACTCGTAAGCTCCCATCCCGAGTTCAGACACCAATTACGCTGGCAACCCTGGTCATTACTCATTTGTATTCTTAGCTATAAATCTGAATTTAGCACCGGGAGTTTTGCACTTTCACCCTCTCCTTTCCCTCCCAACACACCAACCAACCCCTTCCAAATCACAGAGAATTCAGGCGCTTCCAAAGTTTCACTCTTCCTGAACAAGTGCACTCCACAGTTGAACAGCAGCATTATGACAGTGCTATACCCTTAAAATTCTGACATTAAAAAAAAAAAATCCAAAGATATTGATAAGGCAGAGAAAGGATCACGTTTTTAGCTCTTAAGATTAACATAAAAAGAGGAACGTTTCCAGAACACTGTTCTTGAAAATAATTCCCTATTATATTGGATAAACAGAATGAAAACTGACTAAAAAAAAAAAAAAATCTTTTAATACATATGAAGTACAAATAACTGTTTCTTAACTTTAATATACTAGATAATTCAGGGAATTTATTACAAAGAATTTCAGTGAGTTACAAGCAATAAAAAAGGTAATCAAAACTTTTACTATCCAACAAACACAGTTATTGTTGCATGCTACAACATGCAGAAATTACTTCCATTATCCTTTATATGTTATGCAACCAAAAGCACCTTACCTTATTCTCCACTCTCTGAGCACAGAGGATGAAAAACAAAAGTATTAGGCAGAAACTGCAAGTGTTTTTTATCAAGAAAAAAAGCCCAAACCACTGCATCAATGAGCTTAGTGGCTGTCCAGCATGCCATGCACACTCCAGGGACATTTAATGAAATCTTATCCACATCCTTTTTTGCAAGCATTCAGATTTCCGAACTGGAAACCCAAAGGCAGCCTTTCATTACCTCCTCCAAAAATGCAGATCTCAGCAACACCACACCGTAAGAGGAGCCACCATAGCTTGATTTTCCCTCCTAGTAATTCCCTCCTTGCCAACCACTGCACTGCAGTCTTTCTGAGGGCTGTGTAAAATGCAAACGGGGAAGGGCTGAAAGAGCCCAGGAAAGAAATACACCGACGGAAAAGTTCACTCAAATCATCTCATGCCTTCTTAGCTGTGGACTGAAAGGAAGAAACTGCAGAGTTTAGTAGGATCTCTTTGCATTCTCTCTGCTGTTCCTCCTCTCATGTTCCTGACTATTTTTTACTTCATTTTTCATAGGCTAATTTGGGGATAGTAGGCAAAACTACAAGGAATTGGTGGAAGATAATAAATGATTTTCTTTCTTCTACGTTACATTAACACTACCTTTTATTCTCATAACCATAACATTTGAAGGCATTTTTAAAAAAAGTCTTTTAAGGTTTAGTCTGTTTGGGGATTTTCTACGTTCAGGGAGCAGGGGTGATGCTGGTGGATTTTTTTTTGCTTTTGCTGCCTAAATCAAGGAGTTTAGTCAATTAACTACTTAGCACTTGGATGCTTTCCCTATACAATTAAAACTGCCGTGATTACACGGCAGCAGCATTTGTGAGACAAGTGCCCAGCAGGGGCATTTGTAATTATTTCCCCAGTGTTCCACAACAGCAGCTAAAAAATGCATCCAAATATTAAAGAAGCTTTCACGGAAGAGCAGTGGTTGGAAGGGACATCTGGAGACCATCCAGTCCAATCTCCTCTGCTCAAGCAGGGTCAGACAGAGACAGCTGCCCAGCACAGTGACCCAATGGGTTTTGAGCACTTGCACAGAGAGTACTACCACTCTGGGTAGCCTGTTGCAGTGTTTGAGCACCCCCAGTAAAAAGTTTTTCTTGTATTCAGACTCTTTTTTTTTTTATTAATGCCCAGTGCCTCTCTGGACACTAAGAGTCTAATTTATAATTTGACTTAGCTTTTTTTTTTTACCTCTCTCCCCCTTGCCCCCCAACTTCTTCATTCTCCACAGCTGCATTTGAGAGCGAAGGGACCAACAATGAGCCCTCAGTGTCAATCAGCCAGTTGTTGGTTCATTTGAAATAATAGGCTCATCACTGCTTTCCAACCCTCCTTCCCTCTGCATCCTGCAGAGCCAGGCTCAAGGCCAGATCTTTCAGCTCATCGCAGCCCAGCTGCCTACCATTAGCAATCTATTATTCCTGGAGATCCAGGTCCTCCTTTGGGGAGGATCCTGCCCAGTCTTCTCTAGTTCAGCCTCACATGAACATTAGACACGGCTGAAAACACGCTGACAACGACATGCAAAGCTCAGAAACCTCCAGCAGCTCTTCAGCACCTGCCCACCTTCTGCTGCAGCCCCCAGGGGAGGGGCAGTAGCCAGCAATCAGAGCATGGTATATGGGGATAAGCAGAAAGGAAATGAGAGAATTCAGAGGTAAATGCCTCCTTTGGGGGTTTGACCCAAAGCATTGCGAAGGCTGGCTGGTTTTAGTGCCCTGTTTTCTCACAAGGTTTACCTTTCCTTTAAAAGGCCAACATAATCGTCAACATAGGCGCAGACTCAGATACAATGAACATAACTACATCCACTCCCCCATCAACAGACGGCAGGAAGATTAACTTCTCACTGCTGTGCACAAGTCCTTTGCTTATTCTTCACAGGGGCTCCCGAGTTCCCATTCCCTAAAACAGCAGTTTTACAATTTTTCTTCTACCGCGGCTTAGTTAACACTGAAATTCCTGTAATGGACAGGGTTTAGGCTCAGTTTAGGCTCCCAAACGAAGTTTTAATTAGTTTCATTTTAAACTTGTCTCTATTGAGAATAATTTACCACTAAAGGTCATATGCAGCTTCAAAATATCTTCCCTGGTTTGCAGACCACATTACGTACCATATTTTAAAAATATGTTGAAATATTCATGAATTTGAAAAAGGGAAAAGACCTGTTGGCTTTGAAACAGAAAAGAAAAACCAAACCAAAATCAGAAAAGCTATCAGACTTTCTGAATGACTTAGAGCATTTCTGTGTATTTCTGTTCTCCTTCGGCAAGGAACAGATCCCCCTTCTCTGATCTTACCTGGACACCTACCAAGTTCCCATCTCTTCACATACTTGTACATGTATTACCTTGTACAATAGGAATCCAGTCTTAAGCTGGGAACTGCCAAAAGTGAAAAAAATAACTAAAAATAAGGAACACACAAACATAATTATAGTTTGGTAAAGTTGGAAAGAAGGAGGACCAAAAACATCCCTTTCCCCTAAAAAACAAACTTAAATGATAAAATAAGATCTTTAATTATTTTGTGGTTTCTGCAGTTAGTCTAAGTCTTCTTAACCTATCATGCTTCAGGACAGTGAGAATGATTTGAAGACAGCCTAGTTGCTTTCTGGCTGGCGTTCACACACCAGGAACTGGTGTGCACACTGTATTTCTTAGGAAAAAAAAACACCTAACACCTCATAAGGGGTGCAAGTCACGCCTAAGTTAGAAGACAAAGCCAAGGAAAAAAATCTTGCACAAAGATATCAAGTCTGCTTCACAAATGGCTCACGGTGCAGAGTGGGAAGGTGAGAGAAAAAGAGAAAAGGCCAACATATTCGGTCATTCCAGCAGACTATTTCCTCTTCCTGCACTCTTCAGATTCTACATCTAAATCACAACCTAGAAAGGACTTGTCATACTGTTATGTGAACCTACAAAAAGAACTTATTGTGACAAGAACATGAACTTCTGTATATAAACAGCATCACTAATTCACATAATTTACTACTGACAAGAAGTTCTTAGTCACAGTGCTTAACACATTGCCTAGTATTAGCATAGTAAAAAGCTTATTTTTGTCCATTTCCACACAAAATTTTGAAAGAGCCTCTCTACCTTCCAGCTCTATAAAGCTGCACCTGTTCTGAGGAACAGGCCACAGAGTAGATCCACAGCATCAGCTGCTGCTCTCTCCAAAGACACAACCCCCATCACTCACCTGAAGGACTGATGAATTTCCTATGTTCATGTCAAGAAGTTGAAAGGAGCATGTTTCACTTCTTTTATCCATTCCTAATTTAAAGCTTAAACTGAAGGCAAACAGGACTAACTTTTTTTTGTAGAGGCATCATTTCCTTTCAAACTCCAGAAAAAGCAGAGTGGAACAAGGAAGGAAAGCACAACCCCAAGCATATTTAATGTACTGTTCAGAAGATTCAAGATGTTTTCTCCTCTTGCAACTAAGGTATAATGTAGTTTTCCAAATTAGGTTTGGCTGACTGAGGAAGCTGGCTACCACCTGTGCGTTCAAATCATATTTTTAGTCTATTTGAAATCAAACATCTGAAGGGAAGATTTTACTTTTTTGTGAAACGGAGATAATAATTTGCTTACCTTCCTTGCATGATTAAACAAACAAAATATTTACAAAAAACAAGCCTCCATATACTATCATGCAACTTAAGTCTATCAGGCAGAGAATGAAGAAGAACTTGCTAAATAGTCCATTCTGATTGTGTGGAAGACACAGAACAAGAAAGAACAAGGCTAAAAGAGGGTTTACTTAAGAAATGAGAATGAAACTTGTTTTGACTTTTGAGGTATCACCCCCATTCATAACTAAAACAAGTCCAGGCACTGAAGACAATTGGTAAAATTAATACCATCAACTTAAAGATGTCAAAACACAAAGGAGAACAAGGTACTTTACAGTTTCATGCAATGATACAAATACTACCAAAAAAAAAAAAAAAAAAAAAAGAAAAACCCAACAAAAAACCCCAATTCACACAACTGTAATGAGGTTTCTAAATGTACATATTAAAATATATACAGCAGAAGAATTGTTCCTACCTACCTGTTTACATGAAAAAAAGTCACAACACAAACCCCAGTGACACAAAAGACTGCAGTCTGTGCTTCCAATAGATTAATATATTGTTTCCCACTGCTGAGAGCTGGTCTTGATTCAGTTAAAGCCTAAGCACTCAGGCTTTCCTGCTGGGAAACAAACAAGTCAAGTCGGTTTCAAGCATCTCCTATTAATATACAAAAACAATTTTCAAAAGCCTGAAGGCAGAAAAGAGAAATAGTAGGTTAAGGTTGCACCAAACCATAACAAACTATAGCAAATCAAAAAGCTGCACTGAGACTTACTAGTTCAGTAGAAAATTGCAGAAGTCTATTTACCTCATGGAGGAAGTCACCACTACCACCACTTAGTGAGTCAAGCTAATCTACAAGGATGTTTTACATAATGGGAAAATTTTTATTGGCCAGAGGTTCGCAGTGTTCTTAAATTTCCAGAAACTGCAGATGTAAAGATACTTCTGTTAACCTAAACCAAAACCAAGAAAAGAAACTATCTGAGATGCATGCTCCATTTCACAACACAGGTCTAAATTTACTGGCTACTGTACTTCAACCTATTCAGCACAAGAAAGATTTACATTCCGATATTAAAGAATGGAAATGCGAACACTGAAAGCAGAGGGGGTTTTTAGACTACCATCCAATCGTATTAAAACATATTAGCCAATATAAAATTTTGGCCAGCACATCGCTGCCATTTCTGAACCGTGGCACTAAGAACTGAAGCAGTTTAAACAACCAGTTTTATTCTTGTAGAAAATTAGGACCAGTGAAACAGTCGGAATGGATTTACAAGAAAGCACGATACCATCTTATTTCTTCCACTTTCACTTTACTTTTAAAAGCTAATAAGAGAGCCAAGAATCCCTACAGTCAGTCAGTAATGAACTGAAAGGTGTTCTTTGCTTTTTCTAGCAACGAAAATCTGCTGCAATACAACTACAATACAAAATCCAGTTCATTCAAACAAAGTAAAGTAGCTTCAATGAAGAAATCTTTGCTTAGTTTTCAGAGGGGTGACAACAGCCTAAAGGCTATATTTAAAAATCCAAGAGCAGATTGAAAACATCTCACAGGTCATATTATTCCTCTTTTTCTGCTAAAAAAAGATCAATTTAAAAATGCAGATTGCGTTTTAGTTGCTGCTTTTAAAATACTTTTAATGCTACTTAAAAGTACTTTCATTACAAAACTTTAAGAAAGTTGGAAGTTGAATAAATATTTTGAATTAATGTCACAGATCACAAATGCACAATTATTAGAATTAGAGTTTTAAAAGAGACTTTAAATTACACAGCTGATCATAAACTAAAGCCTACTACGTAAAGTCTCAAAAGCGCAGAGACCACATTTGTTTTAGTACTGAAGAAGTATAATTCTGTTACCATGACAGTGCAATACAACTTTCTTAGCAGGTCCCAAAGTATCTGGGGGGGACATATCATTAGAAGCTCAAATTCAGAGAGTTAAAGTTCATCTTTTGCCAACCCCTGGTGCTGGGGCTCCATAACGCAATATATGAACAACCGTTTCTGTGGCCCTTACCTTTTTATTTTACTTTTGGTGATGTAAATCCTTTACAGAGCATTCTGTCCTACTGAAACATTCTCATCTCCCCACAGCACATCAAGACATCCCATCTCACTTCCCTTCTCATAGACAATTTACTTGTTGTATGTATTTGCCAGAAAAAGTCACGTTGATGGCAACAGAAGAACAAATGTGAATGGTCTTCAGACTCAAAAAACTATATGCTTCTTTTTAAACTGAAACCTAGTTATGGGAGCTGCCTCCACTGCACAACAGAACCAACCTGTAATTATGGAGAAAGAAAAAACTGCACACAAAACAGAAAACACGTTTCTTTCTGTTATCTGCCGATGCACTCATTCTTCTCAAGGCCTAAGTTCTCCCCCTGGAGCACACACACCGGGACAAGCAGTGTGGCTGCACTGCTCAAGTAAAAACCTGTAACGAACAAAGCAACCCTTTGGGTCCTCAGGACAGTTCCCAAGGTGTCCACCAGTTCACAGGGAAAGCAAACGGCAGCACAGCCCTAAGTTCCCTGGGATAGCTAAACACTTCTGCTCGCCTGCCACTAGACTCTTCTGGTCAGTCTTGACAGCGCTGTACTTACATCTTACTTCACCATCTTCATCTATACATGGAGTATCAGCTCTCACCCTCCATGAACTGGCAGGTTGCACTCCCTGTGTGCCTTATGAAAAAAACCACAGCCAGAAGAATACCGTCTTTGTGGTCTGCCTTAGGTTTTCCACCTAAGGCAATTGCTAGACTTCAAATCTCAAGAGGAAGCACAGCTCTTCTAGAGCGTCAGACATCTGGAAATCATGCTGGAGCAAGCTGAATGTGCTCCTCTGCAAGACAGCCCTACAGAGCTCAGAACCCTTGGAGCTACTGTTGTAAGCTGAAGTCACACCATAAAACCCATTGCCTCAATTCAGACAGGAACATAATGGCAAAGAGGCCTCAGCAGGTCTTGCCTAACTCTGTCTCCACGTGGTTCAGGGAAGAATCTCAGTACAGTAATCCAAAACACAAAACTCACAATGTAAATTAAAAACAAAACAAAAAACTAAGAAAACTAAAAAAAAATCATAAAAACTTAAAAAAAAAACTANAAGAAATAAAATACTAATAAAAAACCTAGACCAGAGGCAAAGGGTGGATTAGAAAAACAAATCCTTGCAGCAGCAGCAGCTGCTGTGTTCCAGCCTATAGTCCAGCCCTTGATCTAGGCCTTTGGTGCATGAGAAAAAGGAGAGGACGAAAGCAGGTAGAACACCACTACACACCTGAAAAACTCCTATTTCTGTAAAGGAGACTTGTGTCCTTCTACAGTGCTCTGCCTGCAGGCATAGGAAGACAAAGCCCACTGTGTCACATACTGGCTTCCTAGACTTGACACCTCCAGTCTAACTATCCACGAGTCAGAGCACAGACTGGAGACAACCCTGAAGCCTTCTGTGTTTAGACAACCACCAGAAACAATTATATTTGGGCAAATTGCGGGCAGTTGGTTACTGATTTAAAATAAGTAACATCCTAACATCTATTTCCCCTATGCATTTCTCCCTCAGTCCATACTGGTAGTGGATCAGTTTTATCAGTAAACACAATGCTGAAAAGTCATCAGCCTAATATCAATTCTCATCCTCCCGCTTTTACAAAGTTAGTTAGTTTGGACTGTGTAACTAGTTCTGCCACAGTCACAGAAAAGCTGAAATACTGTCAAAGAAGACCTAATGACCATACTGAGTACCTGCAGAAACAGTGACCCCAGTCTCATTCTACTTACTGAAAACAGGTTAATACTCTACAGCTTAGAACAATGGGAGCTGAAGTCTTCTGTACTAATTTTCAGCCATTATACAGTGGCCTCTTTATTCTTGCAGTGAACATCTGGACATGTAGGGTTGTGCTAGGTAAATGGCATCTCAGAAGTCACTTGTATGCAAATATTAAAAGCTTTCTTAAAAACGCTTCTACTTACAGGAAAATAAGTAGAGACCAGAAGAACAGAGAGAGACAACTTCAGTTTACGGAGTGTATCATACAGGTTCAGGGAGCTCTAACGGGGAATAAGGCCAGATAGAAATGTTATTGAAACACTCAATAAAAGCTCTTCTTTCTATTTTACTTATTGTATGTATTACTTGGCAATAGGCTCTGATGGCTGAGTCCTGGTGACTAACTGCAGCATTAAGATTTTGGTACATCTTTATTTGGCCTTCCCACCTTCCTTGGAATTTACTATGCTTGTGGTAGAAAAAAAAAAAAAAAAAAAAAAAAAAANTCATGACTCCTTGGTTTTTACAGTTCACTTCACAACATCATACAATACAAAACTTGCATTCAGTGGTGACTTAAACTCTACCCAAGGTACAAAGCGAGTTCCAGCACTCTGCAGCTCTGGGTCAACTCTAGGAGTGAGGGAGATGCACTGTTCCATTTCAGTGCTGGTAACAGCACTGAGACTGACACATCACATCTAGCCTTAATATCAGGTTCAAGCATTTCATTTAATAACTCAAGACAGGCATCCATATTTATTATCAAGAGCTTTCCTGTATGTCAATCAATTCGTACACAGAAGTGCACGTCCCACAAATCTTTCACAAAAGATACCTCTGCAAATGAAATCCAACACTTCTGACAAATCTCATGTTTGATCATTTGTTTATTTACTACTTTTTTTAAAAACAGAAATATATTTCACCACCCCAATCACTTTCAGGTTAGGGTGTCACAGTACTGCTCTTATCACTCCCTAGGCCTCCCCTCATTATCTTCTTCACCTAAAAATAAACAGACATAACCTTAATACACCACAATACATTATCACTTCTTCCCTGACTGTCCTTACTATGCCCTCTCTGATCAACATGCCTTTGGGACATGTTGTTGATGCCATTTTGGCTGTAGGAACAACAGTCATTCCTCTATCTGGAATCTAGGCACAGCAAAATGCAACAACAAATTCTGTTAATTGCCAAGTTTAGCCTGTAAACACAGAGGTAGTCTCCTAACGAGTTGAAAGTCAAGGTAAGAGGGAAGAAGCAAGGCTAGGTTTTGCTAGTATTTAATGATCTATTAATGGAGCATAGAATACCATCACCCTTCTGTCTATACACCATCCTAAGGCAATGTTAGAATCAAGGCTTTCTATTCAAGGTGACCAAGCACAACTAACTTTCTGCCTGATTCATTCCCACCTTGGGCTTTGGCCTCACTCAAGAAGCCAATCACGTAACCGAGGAATGACAAGTTCACATTTGATATGAAGTCGTATTGCTGGATGACATCACAGCCGCTATCTTTTAATTGCCCTTTTGAGGGTTATTATTAGCAAGCTGCAAGTTATTATTAGCAAACTGATAAAACACTAATGGCCTAGTTCCCTCACACAACAGCTTGTCCATTTCTCCGGTTACCACGTAGCTGATAAGTTTTCCCATTTGAGCTATTCCAAAAGACCAAGGAGAATCATCGTCCTGCCTATTACTTCAATCTGCTGTATTTTCAGGAACTAACCGCATCTGACAGTCACACGTTTTAACCCTGGCCAAGATTAGAAAGTCAAAGATTTTCTGCAAACCTCTCAATTTCTTTCTTTGAAAACAGAAAGTTACATGTGACATCCACTGGCTGTGCCATACCACTTCAACACCTGTTAAACTCAGGTCAAATCTGTTAATCTAGGCTTCCCACTACTGGATCTGAAATTATTTAAACTTTCTAACTCCAAGAAGTGGATTCTTGCTAAGCTACATCATCTTCCAAAGAAAAAAAATATTAGTCTCAGTTTCTTAAGAAAAAAACACCTCTCTTGCACTTCTTGCTCAGTGCTATTTAATGCTACTATACTTTTTTTGCAAGCTGGTAACAATTACCTTGATTCTGTAAATCACATAAAAATACTTCTACCTGTAATGAGAAGAGAACCCAGCGTGACTACTGTTCTTGGCCAACACCGTTGCTAAAAAATTACATTTTGGGGGGTTTTTTGATACTTTTTTTAATACACTGTGGTGTGGGAGAATTCAAAGACCTCAGCAACCTCATCCTTCTATCTTTGAAGGAATCCTAACAGCAAAGAATACTTACATTCACTTACCAATGCACTTTAATTTAATATGTATCTCAATTCTAACTATTGCAGAGAGAGTCAGGTGTCTGATCGCAGGGTTACAGTACAACTTTAGATGCCTTAAAATATCCCCGTCATGTGTAGAACTGGCAGATAAAGAGTTTGGCCATATGGAAGATCACACACTTTCAAGCGTCAACTTCAGACCATCACTATTTAAGATGGTACTCAGTGCCTCTGTGTGCAGGCACCGTTTTCGTTCCCTTAAGTTTTTCTAAAATCATTAGTTAGTCATGGCTCAGGCAAAGGAATACCATCATTATGTGTTTAAGTGAAAACACGGCTCTTCAAAAAAGAAACACCAGTGGCTGGGATCAAAAAGCATACAGGAACTCAAAAGATTCATAAGGGTGTTTCTGCTGTAATGGTCAGTCTAATTGATTTCTGGGTTCTTGTCACTGAATTTCTTTAATGCTACAGTATCCCCAACTACATGGCAGCAGGGCATGAACATATCAGAGTCAACACTTGAACACACGAGAGCTACAACAGAGGGAGCTCCTAAAAATCTAAAGTCACCCACACAAAAAGCGTATGATTGATTTCTTCCATACCTCCTCCCCATGAAGACAGCCCGTCTTTTTAGTATCTATTCATTTCAAACTGAAAAAACACCAACATCGCAACAAGTATCTCTGCCTTTGGAAAGTATTTTAATAAAGACAAGTCCGTAAAAAAAAAAAAATACAGACATGGAAACAGTTCTAGGCAGAAGCCTGCTTCCATTAGGCACATAAATATTTCAATCCCAGCAGCACCACCTAATGGAGAGCTCACCAATATTTCCCCTTCTTTAACACGACAAACATTTTAGTTTGGAGGTGTTAACAACTGATACTTTAGCACATGGCCTATTTATTACTCTATAAAATCTGATTAGCTACAAGAGAAGCCAAACCATTTCTCCACAGACAGTTACAATCCTTCCCCCCCCCCACATTACTTTCCTATACAAATTTATTAAGTACAACAGGACATTTGTTTAACCAGGAGATAAGATTTTAGGAAGACTTTATTTAAAAAAAAAAAGCAAACACCAACACTGAAGCAGCACTGCCAGCTTAAAAATACAGCTACTTTAGGCATGTCTCAACTTGCCCTCTGAAAGCAAAACAGATGTCAGTACCTCTAAAATGTACAGAACATGGACAAACCTCGACATCAACTGTAGAGACACAAGTCACTACCTACATCTGCTTAAGAGGAAGTTAAGCATCCCCAGACATCTTCAGGTTGCAATTCTGCGACAAAATATAATATGGGGCATGGGCAGAAATTTATTGTAGGCATCAATAAAGAGTGTAGCACGATGACTGTTGTCAACTTCCACCACTTATCTTCTGTAAAGTGACATGACAGAACTTATGCATAAACTGGATCCATAAGGAGTTGGGTTTTTTCCTCACTGCCTTTTGTTCTCCTTATTTGTTGTATAAATCACAACACTGTAAGCAAGGGTTCAACTACTTTGAACTTTTCCAGTTAGTTCAGCATATGGACACTTGTTCTAGAACAACTGCCTTTCAACAGATACCTCAGAGGACTTTCAAAGTCTATCTGCCCCAGCTCATCTCAGAATGGTCAATTAATACACAGAGTTTTTACACAAACAGGGCAATTCCAAGCCTCTTCCTCATTTATTTTGAGAGTGTCTCCTCAGAACAAATATACAAAATGCAAGGGGTAGACGTTTATTTTCTTGTCCTAAATCTTTCTTTAAAAGCAAATAAAAGCACACAGAGCCAAAGCAAAACAAACAACCCCCCTCAAAAAAACCAAACAAAAAACAACAAAACCACTAGCCAAACCACACAAATTACCAACAGAGTAAATCCCCCAAAATTCCCTCAAAATCTTACTGGACAAAATACTGAAAGTTGCATGCCTAAATAATCTTTTCAAAATGAAAGTGAAGTTCTCAGGAATTCGCAAAAAGGAAAGAGGAATAGGGGAGATGTATGGTCCCAGTTAGCAAAAAAATATCTGATGAAATTCATACACAAATAACAATGAACTTGTTTTATCTTTCTAGAGATTGCAAAAGCATTCTTCTGTCCATGCCCAAGAAAGTGTCAAAATACCTTACTATAACAGAGCTACAAAAACCACCCACCAAACAGTATGAGCAACACAACAGCAATATCTACTAGCTGAACTACAGTACAGGATCCATTGGCATTCCCATCACATATCGACACCACTGGTGAGTAGTGAGACATATTGGCTAATATGAAATATAGCATGCTCAGGTTCTGTAGATAGAAACATGATTCAACTCCTGACAGAAAACAGAGAGGATATTGCTGACTTGAAGTGATACTGCACGTTATTAGCTTCAAACATAGTTAGCACAACCCCTTTATTCCCCCTCCCCTAAAAGGCTGAATTTTAGAAGGCAATGAAAATACTACTGCATCAAAGGGTTCCAAAACTGCTAGGAGATACACACATGCAACTCAGAGGTCTTCATTTATTTAGGTATCCATCTTCCTTCTACTCAAACTGACAGCCAAATGGTAGCATTTTGAGGACATGTCATTTTACAACAATAAGCACTTCATCTTTAGTGCCTGTTGAATGTAGAACTGGTATCCTAATCAAGTTCAACCACAACAGTCACAACGGAAACATTCCCAGGCAAAAGCACAATGCTACTCTCTTAAGGATGTTGTGCTGAACAGAAAGGAGGGCAATACAATGGATGGAATGAGAACAAGTGCAGATTTAAAGACATGCACTTCAGGTAATAGCAGGGTACGCTGTAATGCATCCTCGGTGACCTGGAAGAGAAGACTGATAATTCACCTGGAGTGGGACATGGGGTAGGGAAGGAATCAAGGAAGCAGGCAGCTACAGAGAGGTCAACGAAAAGTAGATTTGCAGATAAAAATTATTACCCAGAAGTGTGAAAGTAAGTACAATGGCGGAAACGGGTATTTCAAGAGGGGAAAATAGTGATGTAAATGGAAGTAAAAGGGCAAATGCAGTTACTTTGCCCAAGTGCAAGGATGAAACCACCTTAGAATAAGAGTCATCCCTTAGCAGCCCTAAAATTACAAGAGATCTGACTGAAAGCAGGTCAAAATAAGCCACTTCTAAGAATCAGAAGAACCATCTTGAGAAATTAAGAGCATTTATACTGTTTGGCCAAACAACTTGGAAGAGAAGCACAGTACAGACAAAAGCATTCCATTAGTAACGGAAGAGTATAAAATGCAGAAAGAGGAGTCACTTGGGACGGTTTAAAGGAGATTAAACCATGAACAAGTTAAAGGAAAATTATAAAGTTATACTTCCAGAAAGGAAAAAAAAAAAAAAAAAAATCAAGACTTACATCTGCAAGTCATACATTTACAGGGCACAACACTCAAAGCAACCTACTCTCAGAAGGTTCCTCTCTGTGGAAAGACAGAGAGGGCACAGTCAAACTGGTACAGTACACAACATCTTCATTATAAAAACCTCTAATAATTGTTCTAATTATCTCCCTCTCTCATGTACATGGATGAGCTTACAAAACTAAATCCAGTCACATTGCCAAAATCTGGTTTATGAGCTGGGCTTTGCTGTTACAAAGTTATTTTAGGCACAATTATCATGTAAGCTGGTTCCACAGAATAAGAAAAAAATGTTATTTCTCTAGAACATCCAAAGGAGAAAGCCAAGAACAACTACAAGCACCAGAACAGCAACCACTGACAAATTCTGTCATGCACACTCAGCTTCATATAGCACTGCATGTTTGCTGTGGGTATCAGTGGAAGAGTGAAGCAAGTGCTGCTTCCTGTCCCACAATGCTGAGATGGCAGAGCACTGCAGAGGAGGCAGGGCTGGATGCCTCTACACAGACACTTGTAATTCACTCCATTTATCAACAGATGACGCTTGTCCTGCCCTGCTGGGTCTAAGCACCTCATCATTTTTATGTCCTCAGATCATAGGAAAGTACCACTATTCCCATGTTATTACGGACCAGGAAAATTGTCTATATATGGAGCAAGAAGCCAGACACAAATAAGCTACTAGCTGCATCAAAGTTATTTTCAGAACTCCTGGTCAGCTACCACCTAACCTGAGTGACACTCAAGTACCTTTCCTTTCCCAGCACATCTTCCATGCTTAAGAAAATATCTTCAAGAGGCTGATCACCTCAGGAAGCACCTCAACATCAAGTTCGAATGCACCAGAAAACAATAAAACAGTGGACGAAGCATCAGCAGATTCCTAATCTTTACTCATCCTGGTAATCCTAAAAAAAGTCCTAATCACTTGACTGAGACATCACGCTTCCTCTTGCTCCGTTTCTTAGGCACACGGAGTTTTGATTTTTCCTGGCATGGCAAAAAGTTTCAAGAGAAGGAAGTGACACTACTCTTAACTGGCCTGTGGCTTGATGATGAGAATACTGCTCAGGGAAGTAGGAAACTTGGATTGGAATCCCCCTTCTGCCCCTGGGACTCGGACATGATGTCACATCTGTCAGCACCGCAACATCAAAGACGTTTTTGCCCTAACTGAATGACTTGTAGTACACACATCTACAGGAATGGGAAAAAACCAAAACCCAAACTCCAGGTCTCCTATCTGGTATCTGCAATGGACCATCTCCTCTTTCTTGATAGATGCCCAAGCTTGCAGGAACAAAGTGGCAGCCCGGAAGGCACTTCTGATCTTACAGTAGCATCTGCAACATGCTTTTCAAGACAGACCAAATCCAAGTAACTCTTTTTGCTAGACACCCAAGAAAGCTGTAAAGACTCACAGCATTTTGAGCTTAAGTGTACGTATCTTTATTTATAAAAAGATGTTTTACATATTAATGCAGAAACCACAAAAGTTCAGTATTACTCCAAATGTTAAACTTTTCTAATTATGAGCTTCCATATAGTCATCATTAAAGCACATAAAATGGAAGATTCATGACTTCTTTCACTTATATTTTTGACTTACCCATTTGCTATATATATTGCATGTGAAAGGATATATTCATTTCAGAGCATTTAAATTATACTACAGAACTATTAGCAACTTTTATCATTGTAAATAATCTACATAATGTTTCCTCTATACAGAGAAATCTATTTCATAAATCAACTATATGTAATAATACTGGAACAATAAAACATTCCAACTTATAGCATTCCAACTGCTATGACCACTGAGGTTCTAACACCTGCAATTTGCAAAAAGTCAATCTTGATGTCAAAGTACACAACACCCCAGTTTTCAGTACAAGGAGTGAGGGAGGGATGGAAGCCATCACACATGTCCAAAACTGAACTTCTGCACACACTAACGTGTTGAAACTTAGCTTCCCATGCTGCCTTGACTAGATGAACAGCAGAACTCAAAATTCTACCAAAAACACATTTTATACATGCACAGTAAAGCAGCAGGGAAGAACAACAGCATGGAAATCAAAGGCTTAACATTTTTTGAGGGGTGGAGAGGATTAGTGACCTACAGTTGTTGTATGTAATTTTAGAGACACTCGCCCTGTTAACCTAGTTACAAAGCCAACAGTCAGTAGCAATTGAAGTCACAGTGGCAACGATATTTTGCTGTCAGTGATCCAGAAGAGATCTCCAGGAAGAAAACAAACACTCCCTCAAAGACTGTATAAATCTCTCTCCCTCTCTGTCTGTCTCACACACACACACGCGCTTCTCAATACCAAATAATCTTTCGCCTTATTTTCTCTCCAGGTTCTAAGATGTTTCCACTGTATACTTTCCTTACAGATTTTCTCAGGGCTTTTTTGTCTTTATTTCCTTTTCTCTTCTTTCCCATTACAAGAGAGACCTCTTCCTACATTGCAGGCACCTAATGATCTTCCATTGTAAGTTGACTCCCTTTCATCCCATTTCTCTAGTCCTTCTCTTTCTACCATAGAAAGAAAAAAGGCAGAGAAGAAAAGGAAATGTTTGTGATTTGTCAAAACTAAATATACTGACTTTAAAGTACCCATGTATGAGGGCATGGGCTTCCAGCAGGCACAGCTGGGAGACCAGTTACATTCTCTCTGCCAACCCCTCACTACTGAAGTTTCTACATCACCATAGGTTAAGAATTGTAGGATAAAACCTAGTGTAACTACAATACGCTCTTGTGCTACAATCACACCTTTATTCTGCTGCACAAAAACACACAACTCTTCCTCCCTTGGCTTCTTTTCCCCATATCACATCTTGAAATCTCCAATTTCTCCCACCACTTCTGATATTCCTGAGCCATACACCAAAAATGCCAGGAGGTTTCAAATACAAGCATCACACTCAAAGTACCCAAAGCTTAAAAAAACAAACAAACAAAACCAAACCAAACTTAAGCCTTGGCAACTCTTTAAAGGAACTGTGCATAAGTGCACAGATACCTGAAACCAATGTTTAATGAGCAGTCTTCAGACATCGTAAGACGAAGCACCTTCAACTAAGAAATGTTATTACAATAAAAGAACCTAAAGAAATCCAGTTACTACATCATCTAAGATATGAGAGATCAAAATCTTTCATTCTTACAACATCTATTCATACAAAGCCAGTTTAGGATATTGGAGTAGATTTAAATCATTCCTGTTTTTAAACTGCCTTTTCATCAGCAGAACAACTATGATCGGCTACTTATCAACGCATTTATATTCCAATGGTTTAACAACACAAGTTAGAAATTAAGATTTTTGGCCTTTTTGTATTTTCAGCATTGCCGTATCTCCTAATAGAACAGCTGGACTTTGGTACTAAAAAAAAACAAAACACATTCCTCTTCTAAGTCTTCATTATGGACAAGAACAGTGTAAAGTTCTACAATACAACAAGATCTTAAAATCTTTTAAAAGACAAACTGTATTAACATTGACTGGTCAGACTTCCTAAAGAATCTTTTGTCACTGATGCTAACTATTGCCATCTTAGAGTTTTCCAAGGTATCAACAGTAAATATGGTTACAGGATGATCAAATTCTCCAAATCCATACAAGAATGGCTTTTCAAAGTTGGTATCATCAAACTTAAACACAGAAGGACTTCAGGAAAGCTTGAAGACTGAGTCATTCAGCACCCTCTTTTGATTAATGTGCACTGCTACTGAATGAACTTTACGGTTCCATTTTCTAGGTCCAGCTGTTATTAGAAGCTTCTCATCAAGTCGTATTTCAGTAAAACACCTACCATTCTCGTGCTGGAACAACACAACTTTTAGAACCCCGTAGTGCCGCCTGCTTGCAATGCCCAAGCTCATGATACATCAGTGTTTCCGTTATGAAGCTTTTCAAGGGGTTTCCCAGTTCAGACGTAAAACATTCTGATTTTGTCCAAAGGTTCAAGTGTTTCTCATCTTACATGAAGAGCCCTCTCCCTAATCACCATAAATAACATTTAGATCTGCATTAATCCATACGTGGCAGGAGCCAATGGTTCATTCTGAAGGACCAGATGCGGTATATGCTATAAGTTCTTTAGTTCTAACCAACCATCAGTGCAGCCTTTAAATCTAGGCTTCTAGGCAAGTCAACAGCTATTTCAAATACAGATTTTGACTATTTCAAATTATACTATTTCATTTCTCTAAGCTAAACACTGAAGTGCACCTTCACATCGTTCAATAAGCTCCTTTTTGGTCTATGAGTACAACTTCAGATTAGTGCTCAGTGATGGTACGTGTATCCTACGGGACAAACCTGAAAGGAAAACCACACAGTTCTACTGAAAAAATAAAAACTGCAAAAATTACAACATACAAGGCTCAGTCAAATCTCAACAAGCCAGAGAAGTCTCGGACCCAAGGAGATGGCATATTTCAAATTGTATCATTGGAACTTCCCACATTTTACTACTACAGAAACAGAAAAAGGTGAAAGATGCCCTAATGCGTGGTAAAGATCCATGCAGAGGAGCACATACAGTCTATCACGTCACACACGAGCTCTGATCGGCAGAACATGAGATTAAGCCTCTTAATATTAACAGAGTTTCTCTTATTTTCTGCACACAAATCAGACCTCAGGCACTCAAAGATACAAATAAATCAAGACGTAAATGCCTTACCTTCCTATTTTACAAGCCACTGCAGTTCTCAGATTATGAGTCAGTCATAGGTTCATCTGCAGAGGAATGACTCAGTATAAACTTTTAAACATTCGTTATTTTTCCCTGACCTACAACACGGCGATTCATTCAACGCGCTAAAACGCGGCGTCGCGAATCAGCGCACGAAATGAATGGCGTGAAAACAAAACACTTCTTTCCTTTCCGCTCACGGCAGGCAAGGCGGGCATAGCGCAGCGCCCGTGCGGGCGGGCAGGCTCGGCGAAAACACAACTCCTCCCGCGGCGATGAGGGGCAGCTCCGGCGGCGGGGCGGGCGCGGCCCCATGGCCGGGCAGCGGCGGGGGCTCCGCCGCAGCGGCAGCC
>VXAY01005881.1:1857634-1999306 GCA_013399855.1 Oxyruncus cristatus
CGGGGGACGCGGGGCGCCGAGAGAGCGGGATCGGCGCGGCGCAGAGCCGCCCGCTGCCCCTTCTCGCCCCGGGGGAGGTGCAGCAGGCCCCGCTCGAAGGGGCGCCTCGAACACAACAGCCTTTATTAAACGGAGAACGTGGCACTGGGAAACACGGGAGGGAGGGAAAACAGCGCTGGGGAGGGGGGAGAAGAGTCTGGAAGAGATCAGGAAAGAGCAGCGAGGCAGAGCTGGTCGTCCCCCGGAGAGGCCGATCCCGGGAGCCGCCGGCCGTAGGTGCCAACCCCGAGTCCCGGCGGGCGGGGCGGGGGGTGTGTGCCCTGCCCGGCGTCCCGGGGGTGCCAGAGCACCCTTGACCCCTCCGCAGGAGACCCCCCGGCGGCCCAAGGAACGCGTGGCTCCGGGCGGGCAGATGAAATAAACGCCCGTG
Source organism: Oxyruncus cristatus (assembly GCA_013399855.1). NCBI lineage: Eukaryota > Metazoa > Chordata > Aves > Passeriformes > Cotingidae > Oxyruncus > Oxyruncus cristatus. Next base: position 1,858,065 of record VXAY01005881.1, read on the forward strand.
TCGTGCTCCGCTCGTATCGCGGCGTGTACCGACCGGGAGAGATGCCCGGCAGGTACCGGCGGTCTCGCTTCTACACGGGGGCATCGCTGGGTGGCTTTGTCGTGTCCCCGCCGCCTCACCGGGATGCAGGCAGGGAAGGAGGGAGGAGTAGAGGCGGTTCTGGCGCAGAAGCGGCGCGGGGGCTCAGCCGAAGCCGGGGATGGGGACTCAGCTGAAGCCGGGGGTGCCCAGCCGGAGGCGGGGATGAGGGCTCAGCCGAAGCCGAGGCGGGTGGGGGGCTCAGGCGGAGCCGAGGTCCGGGGTGGGTTGGAGGAATTGCCGCACAGGGGCCTTCGGAGCCCCGGTTGCAGCGATGTGGTTGGCAGCCGAGAGAGCCGGAGCCGTAAGGAATTTGCGGCGCTGAACACGGAGAAATGTGTGGTGTTTGGCTAATTTCAGTGGGATGAGGTCACCGTCCTTTTTGGACGTTGTTTATCGAGGGATCACTAGGGAGGAACAGTTGGATGCGTGATCCTGAACGAACAAGCTTTGCGTCATAGTTGCCGCTTACAGCATCTCCACGCGTGCCGAAATCCATCCTGACCCTCCTCGGTCTTCATCCCCCGGCTCTCTATAACGCCAACGCCAACCTGCCCTGCAAACCCAAACATCTCTAGCTCGGCTGTGTCCTCACCAGCCCCTTAATCACGAAGCTCGGCCGCACTGCTAATTCCCTCCTGTGTGCTGTTTTTCTCTTCATCCCACTTTCTGCTTTCTCTCTTTCCCCCTCTCTCCCGCCTTTGCTGCTGTCCCCAGTCAAAAGCTGGCTTAGCTGTCAAGACAACTGCGGCTTTTGAAACGATGCCACGAACCTGCAATCAGAAAGACAATCTCAGACGGATGCCTTTAAATGTTCCCATCACTTGTTCAAGATTGCTTAGCTCTGGACTAGCAGAAAGAACTGTGCACCAAGCCTGGATTTCTCCAGCGGCAGGGCTGCAAATAACTTTCTGTGAGAGACAAACCTGCAATTTCCTCCTTTGCCACTCTCTTTGCTGTTGTATGTGTGTCCTCTTGTTTTGCCCTAGAAAAAGAAGAAAACATAGTAGGATTCTAGTGCCTGTAGCTCCAGCAGCTATGTTAATGTAGTCTTCCCCAAAAAGAGAAATCAAATTCTTATACCATTTAAAGATGTCAGGAGCCTTTCCACGTTAAAAAATGTCTGTAGCCGAAGGGATTAAGTGTTGATCTAATGAAATATCTACAATTTTAATTGATTTGTTGGGTTTTTTTCCTTTTTCCGCATCATTACTACAAAATTTTAAATATTTCTAATTCAATTGTTACAGCAAGGTATGTCACCAATGTTTCATCCTTAATTCATCTTATGTTATAAGCAATGCTGTGTCTCAAGGCTGCTGCGACACGCTGCACACCTCTGCTTGGCAGTAGCGTTTAGAATATAGTCATTGGAGGAGTAGCTACTTAGAAGGACAGAAACAATAGTAAAGACCATGTAGTAACTTTATATTTTAGTAAAATGGTTTAAAAATGTAAAATAGGGCATTACATTGGAAAATCACATGAGAGCAAAGAATTAAAAAAAAAAAGTCCCCTGAGAGAAGAGTGGTAATCCCTTGCAAACTTGGACACAGATAGTTATCTCCAAAAACTATGGGGAAGATATAGAAGAGCATGTGATTATGGGAAACTAATTTCTCAGCTACAGACTGGAAGGTACCACTGGGAAATGGTAGGGCTTAAATGTTCTCCAGTGTCGTAGAAACTCGATTTCTCAAGCAAACAGTCCGTGAGAGAGAATGCTATTTTAGGCCTGGTATTAATAAGCAGCAAGGACCTTGTAGAAGGCCATAGTATTGAAACTAATCTTGAACTGAGTGATCGTGAACTAATCCAGCTTAAGTTAAACTGCAAGAGGGACAAATGCAGATATTTGTCTAAGATTTGGGATTGCAGAACAGCAAACCTAGAGAAATGGAGAAAATGACATGGTGGATGAACCCAAAGATGGTTTTTACTCAGAGATATTGGAAGAAACAGCAAATAACAATTGCCAAAGAAAGGATTTGTTCAAGCAATACCCTGCACCTAAAACAGTCTGTAGTGAAAGGAGGAAGGTGGTGATGTTGGTAGCCTTAGGCCAATGCACCTGTGGGTGCATTCCTCCATGAGAAATGACTGTGAGCTGCCAGTGGAATAGCTATGGAAAAGGCTTACGTGAGTCCATGATGCACAAAGCAGGGTATTTTTAGTAGACATGGGGAAGTATTAACGTGGCTTTACACAGTACAGCTAAGGACCCTTGTTTGGGAAATTTTGTCCAGTTCTGGTGACTTACAGTCAGAAAAGATTGACTCAGGTTGCCACAGGTGCAGAAGAGGAACCGTGGGGTGGGGAGAAAGCAGAGTATCTGTATTCTTGAACGGGAGCTGCAAGTAGGCAAGCTTGGCTTCCTTAACTAGCCAAATGAAGCCAAAACAATGTGATTCACCGCAAATACATTGAAACAATAAATATCAAGGAAGAAGTACTATTTAAACTAAAGAATTAAGCCAGCACAGTGATGTGTGAGCATAAATTGGTCATGAGTATACTTAGATTGAAAAACTTTCTAACTATTCCAGGAGCAAACAACCAGTACTCCAGGCACAAGGACCTATATGATTTTAAATTGGGGTATGATACTCTGCTGTGTCCAAAGGGGATTTAAAGGACATTGAGCTGCTGAGCTTTGACATTGGCTTTAATCATTCCCGAACTCCAGGCCTGCTTCTGGTCCCCTGCCCCATCTACATTTGCCTTATGAGGTTTTTGTCAACTGCCCCTGAGGCACTGGAAATTAGTCAGAGACAGGATGTAGAAAGGGCTGGTGACATTAAATCATCAGGTGGTTTGTGGTACATCTTGCTCACAGGCATGCAGTTGAATTGATTGCCAGATTTGTGTCACCACAGAACCTTTTCCCTTAGGTGAACCTGGCAAAGGACTGTTTTGCATTCCCTCTGCCACTGTCTCAGAATCTTCTGGGAGATTTATTCGGTAAATATCTTGTTGCATAGGTACTAGTTATAGTCTTCTCTGATATTGTGCTTGAGAGGTTTGGCCTTTTACTGCAGCTCTTAAGTTTATTACCTGATACCAAAAAGTGTTTGGTGACCCTTGGTCAGTGGGGGCTGAAGAAAAGTTATTGCTCTGAGGCTTCCTAAGCAAAATGACCATTGTGTGGTTGTAGAGAGGGATAATTTCCAGTCCTATCTTCCCAAAAGTGGCATCAACAGGTTATTTTTAATACTGGAAGTAAACCTGAGAGAGGAAGAGAGAGAGAGGGCAGCAAACCATTTTTTCCTGTGTGAATTTACTTATTGCAATTAGCAGTCTTTCAGCTGAACATTTGTAATTGGGAATGGTACAGTACATCCTTATTAGCCCTGCTGTTTCAGGTGCAGTTTGGCACTGCTTCTGTATGGAATGATAACTCTGAGTGTTGTGGTTTGTGTGGTTCACATGGCCTCTCCACAGCTTCTGCAGGAAGGGGTTTATGTTTTGTTCCTAATCAATACCTATTGTGGATCTGAGCAAGACTTAGCAGGAGCCAGTTTCTACCTTTCTGGCACTGAAGCAATTTCTTGACTTGCAGGTTCCTCATCCTCTGCTTCGGATTGAAGATGCTTATTAACAGAATAATAAAATCATTAAATTTATATTCCTTTTTATTGCTGAAGCGCTGCCCAAGAGGACCTGTATCATGGGAATACACATTCATTTATTGCATCCTATACATGAGATAAAGATTCCTCAGGGTTTATTTCAACTGCTACTAGGCAATAATGTCTAATGTGATAGCCCACTTGTTTAAGGAAAAAACAATTCCCCTGCCCAAGCTATGATTTTCTACTTTAATTTCCTAAAAAGTGACGGCTCTCCAAATGACAAGCATTTGAGGTGAAACACTCCCCAACTCTTCCAGAAGTAAGTTATATATGCCTTTGTGCATATGCTATGTAACATTTTTCCTTTCTTTCAAGCCAATTTTAATTCCCAAGTCAACTTATATATCTACTTCACAATTAACAAGAAATATTGGTATGGCATAATACAACTGCATCTCAGTAATCTTAGGGCCTTCTTAGTCTCTTGTTGAGACTATTAAAAATATATTGGGGTCCCCAGGCTCCCCTATCATCAAGAAATGCCATTGTACCCATGCCAAATTGACTTAGGAGTCATGAAATTTTTGAGTGCATGTCAGTGGATTCCCATAGAGGCCTGTAAAGTGGTTCATGTGAATTCTAAGCTGTGCCTGGAAAAAGAGACAAGATACAGCTCCACAGCAGAGAATTACTAGAGCACAGCAATGCTTCAGCTATATGTCTGCCTCTTGGTATGGCTGCAAAATCAGAGCTGTGATGGGAGGAATGCAGACTCAGCAAGATCAGCTCTCCACCATATGGAGATTTCCCTGACAGCTGAATCTGAATATAACCGGTAAAAGCATCTTAAAGGCTGTTTTGTGCCTTAAGAGCAGCAAAAAGCAGCTTTATCAGGAACAAGGATTTGGTCCAAAAGATTTCCCCAGACATAAACCATCAGTTATTATACTAGTTTGTAACGAGCAACTGCAAGGATTCTGTTGAAGACCTGGCAAAGTAAAAAGCTGACATGAATATAACAGCTGTATTGATTTATCCAGATGCCCTAATTTTTTGGATGACACATCCTTAGGATATCCTGATATTCTTAGGATCTTTTCTCCATCAAGAATCTCAGGATCTAATCATATAAGAGAAAAAGTCTTACCTAATGTTGTCAGAAACGCCAGATGGGTATACTTTCAATGCTGAGAGTTGTTCATTATTGTAGCAATTGTTACATGCTCTTCTCAGTAATCAATAATAGCTGTTTCTTCAGAGTGATGTAACTACTTTTACTTTCACCTTTTCTGCATGTAGTCATGGGAACACAAACCAACCTGTGAGAATCAGGCTTAGGAACAATTTGAGCGTTTGAGGTGACTGGGAGGTGGTCACTGGGTCTCATCACTTCCCTGGCTTCCAAGCTCTGTGCCTTATCCCCAGTGCCATCAGAGCATCAGAACAGATCTGAGACTTTTTCACACCCCCACCCCTTTTATTCACGCTGCTCTAGCGAATTCTAGAGGGAGATTTCAGAGTATTCTTGAAGGTTATTTGAGCCTCTGGATGTTCTTTTGTTATAAGTAAACTGTCCATGAAAAAATGCATTTTCAAACCCTGAAATAATCTGTCCTGACTTCACTTGCAGCCTGACCCAGGCAGTACTGAAGGGATTACCACAGGATCAAACCTCGGTGTTTGCTGCTCCAACAGATTCCTGGAGAGAATCCAGTCAGGAGCAATCATCACCTGAAGAACAGTTATTCTAGAAGCCTAAAGAAAAACACTTCTCTTGTCAACACTGTTCACTTGGGAGCTATAGTTGATAGAGCTGACCCGGATTCCCTCTGTTCAGTCACATGGATCTTGCCCTGCAAATGTGTCAGAGACGCTGTTGTGCTACTAAAGGGTGTTCTATTCTGGATCTAGTTCTTACAGGTGCAGTTTTGGGACTTCCTTCATGGCATTAGGAACTCCCTGGCAGCCTTTGTCTTAACATACATCCAGCTGTCCAGTGGATCCACAAATGTTGGATCCAAGACATATGTGCACAGCATAAAGTCTTTCTGTCTTTTACCATAAAGCTTGTAGTCCCTTGTTGGTCTGTCTCTCGTGACTCAACAGTTTTTCCCACAATTCTTAGCAATTTTCTCACCTTGTATAGCAAAATGGTAATTCAGATTTACAGTTTCCCAGGTCCCATTCATTCTGTCTCATGACAGTATGCATAAAATGAGGTAACTCTAGAGAAAGAGTAGTTTCCCAGCTGTTTGTCTGAAGATACCTCTTAGCTGGATTCTACTTATCCACCTGGGACTTCAGACTTAGGAGTCATCAGCATATTCACAGGCTGATATTTAGAATAATTTCACTTTCACCCATAATTTTTTATCACAGAGTTTGGGGAGGTTTCTGCCCTGTGCATATGAGGAAAACGACTAAAAGTGCTCCAGGTGAAATCAGGAAGAGAATGGCTGTCTTGGGATACAAACAACTGGCTGTCTTAGCAACCCCCACATATTGCACAGTTAAAACCCAGGAGCAGGTATCTATTTTAAATGTATCTTCAGGGAAGCATGATTATATTCAAATATTTTCCTTGCCGAGTTTCAGTATTCTCTGTATCAAATATGTTCAGTTTTCAAGTGAAAAATGTAAAATCTAAATGCTCTCAGGACAATTTCAGTCTAGCCCCTAAGAATCAGGCTTCCCTTCTCAACAGTTATGATGAATGCTCTGCAAGCCACATTACACCCTAATCAGCATTTGCATAATCTTTACTATCTCTGTGATTGCAGTATGAGGGGGTTATACATAAGCTAGACAGTAATTAACGAGAGCTTGAAAGAACCCAGTGCCAGTGATTAGCATAAAGCAGCAATGACTCAAGAGCACACAGGGTGGGGAGGAAAGCTGAGAAGGAAAAAGACAAGTTGGCTATCCAGCGTAAAGCTGCCTGTGAACCTGGGAGATGTAGGATGGCAGAACTGCTAGGGCAGGGATGAGGAAGGCCAGAGCCAGTCAGCTGCCAGACAGCTGTGGCTCTTTCATGTATGGCATTTGAAAGAGAGCTACCCTGCTGTGGTAACTACTTTGAGTTTCTTAATCAGGAAGGAGTATTCAGATCTCTGGTGCAGACCCCCACCAAAGCCCAAGCAGCAAAAGGAAGCCAGACTGACCTGTTGGACACTGTGTCTTCAATTATTGGATTGTAACAATGATTCTGCTGTAGAGACTGCTGTTTTCATATTTGGGGGATAACAGACAAGTTCTCTTGGCACCAACCCACCCGAGAGCCACATCTGTCAGAGAAGAAGCCCCTCCTGCTCTTCTGGATGCTTGAAAGACCTGTTGTGGAAGTGGTGAAATATTAGCTGAGGCACTGCAAAGATCTGAGCTAAAAGAATTAGAAAAATTCCTTTGGAGCCTTCAAGTAATAGGAAAGGAGTGTGCCTGACAAAACTGGCTTGAAGATTTTCCACAGTAAATGCACATGAGCTACTTCTGTCAGCAGTGGTCATCTGCTGTAGCCATGGGATGGTGTATCAGTCACAGCCATCTCCCTGCAGAAAAATGGACAGAGGGTGGTAACATTTTGCTGTAGCTGCCCTTGGGAAAAAAACAAAACAAAACAAAACAAAAAACCCCAAAGAGCTCCCTTGAAACTCATAAGAGATGCTTAGGCTGCCAATCTGTAAAGAACCCTTGGGGCAGCAGAAGATGTAAGGAGAGGTCAGCTTACAGGACACACTCAGTAATCTGCTGCCAGTGTAGAAAACAAGGATTTTTTGCAAAGCAAAAAGAAATTTGCATTTATTTGTTCTTAAGAACAGATGATAATAAACCAGAACCTGTTGTCAAACTGCAGGCAAGCCCAGGCACTCTTGTAATTTTAGCAGATGTAGCCAAAGGAGCACCAGAGTATTCTGAGGACAACCCTCTCACTTTAATAATAGCAGACAAATGTCGTCAATGGGTTTGAGGACAAGGGGCTGCTGTGTTCGGCCTCAAATGGAATAGCTGAACTCTCAGAATTCCTAGGGAGCTGAGACAATGGACTTCACCCTTCACTAGGTCATGCCGCAGCAGTTCCCAGGTCCTTCACTTTTTCGTCCTTCCTAGTTTATATCCCAGAGAGATAAGAGCCTTTTTCTGATCCTGTACCACTTTCCTGAATTCAGTCCTCAGTGTCTGCTAAGAAAAGTGCTTTCACATCCTGAATTAAATGCTCTTCTGTTGCAGACAGATGTAAGTTAAAATGCACAAAATCTCATGTCATCTTTGCACTGAACTAAAAGTCACAAAAAGCTAAATTCTTCTTTGGCTTCAGTCTTACCTGAGGAATGCTAATTTGTCTCTGTGCAATTGCTGCAAAATGAGACCGACATAACCCAGAGCAGAAAGAGGCCCCAAACTTCTCCTGGGCTGTTTGAGATAATACACAGTCATAAACCCGAAAAACTAGTATCCTTTCCCCCTCCAGTTTCCTTGAGGTATCAGGAAACATTCTGATCTTAGATCCAAAGTGGAAAGCTGTGGTATTTGCATTCACCTTCTTGGGGTTACTCCTAATTCATACTGTGGCGACAGACTGTCGACTCAGCTGAGATCAACTTTTTTTTCATTAGCTGGGCCTCCCATTTCGGCAGTTGTGGAGAGAAGGTGGCAGTCTGCATCTTTCCCTGCAGAGGAGAAGTTATTTCTAATGGTACTGCTGCTAACATATAGCTTTACATTTTTATAGACCTCAGGAAGTTCTCTATTTGTAAGAAGGGCATTTCTAAACCTCAGACACATTTGAGGAGCTACAAATTGCCAATTCTTACAATCTCTATCATAAGTTTTGTGATATTTGAGGCTTTTTCCTCGAAGTACCAGCTCCTGGAATGATGTGATTATGTAAAAAACTCTCATTTTTCTTTCATTTTAACAAAAAGTAGTAATTTCCCTGCTCTCATGGTTGTAGATAGCTTAAAAACATAAGCTGAGCACACTGCAAAGGCTCAGGAATCAAAAGACAAAGCAAAATGAATTTAACATATATTCACTCCTAAACATTATAATTAGAAGTCTCTGTCACAATACTTTTTTTTAAAGATCTGACTCATTATTTTTAAATGATTCAGTTTGGCAATACCATATAGATTCACTAGGCTCTTGGATAAAATTCTTTGTCACGCTAAAGTCTAAAATGAGCCAAGAGTAAGTTCACTATAAACAATTACATGTATTGTCTATTCTTGGCTTTTAAAAAACATCATCTACAAAAGCTCTGTAACACAATGAAGACTAAAGCTTTGATCCAGCCAAGCTCCAGTATATGACAAATACAAAAACTGAAAGGCACAACAGAAATAGAAGCTAATAAAACTTGAAATAGGTGAGATTTGTTTCTTTAAAGTGTAACTTTTCTCATACCCACTGGACCACACTCTGTTCTGGGTTACACTAGGGTAAATCCAGTGAAATAATCTGACTTTATTGGTCACTACTAATACAGTTTGCAGTGAATTGATATCAGTTCTGTTAAGGGTATTTGTCACTCCATTTCTACTTCCAGCACTTATATCAAAATGCAGTAACAGCAATGTGACTTGGGGATTGAGGAAGTACTGATATTGAGCCTGTGTGTGCAACCTCGGTTTGTCTGGTATCCCTTCTGCCCTGCTTCTGAAAGTGTGTTCTGAAGCCTTTAATGATGCGATCACATTTTTTCCATAGGATCTACTGCCTCTCTAAGTAACAGATCATTCTGTTGGGGTTTAGATATGAAGCAAGCAGCAAGAGGGATTCCTCCTTCCAGATCTCTATTTCACCTTCATCTTAAAGAGGAACTTGGAGCTATGTAAACCAAGCCCTATAGAAAACAGTTGAAAAGGAGGTATTTACACCAAGATTGCAAAGAGTTTAACATGCTGTGCTTCAAACACCTTGAATGAGAAGGAAAAAGGCCTGCAAAAGAAACACTGTCCAGGTGTCATCCTCGCAGTCCTCTCATTCATAATCAGAAGGTGTTATCCATTATGCTGTTCGCAAGGTCTTTGCTGGGACAAATGCACCCTATAATCAAAGTTGAAAGATGGATAATGAAATTTATTTCTAAAACCACACCTAAATTTTCAAAAAAATAACAGAGCAAAATCAAACCCTTGCCAAGCTGATATGAAGGTCAGTTGAGTGTTTGTGAAGCCTTCAAGAGCAGCAGTGATGAGTATTAGAGGGAAAATTTTAGGACTTGAGCTAGCATATCAATGACAAAAAGTAAGAGGAGTAGAGGTCTTAAATAGCAATTGTCAAATCCTCCAAAACTGAGAGCACTTATCTCCCAAACTCTCTTCTAAAATCCTGTTTACTGCCTAAGAGGATCATCCAGATGGGATTCAAAGGGGAGAAAAAAAGTATGTCCCAGAGAAAAACAAATATATGGCATCCTTACTTAGGAGGAAACAGATGGCTTTTTAAACAAGCCTGGATAGCACACAATAAATATATAGGGCACCACATATTAAATACTGAAGATAAAACTAAATTACTAAGCTATCCTCTGTCCCTCTTGTGTACCAAAAAAATTCAAGTCCTTTGGAAAGAATAGTATCCCAGTCTTTATTCTGTAATTTTTCTGAGTCATCTGAATTTCTGAATCACCTGAACTTCAACCTCATTGTCGCTTGTACTTGTAGATTTCTATTTTGGGCTGAGGGTAAGGAGAGTGACGACTTATTTTTCTTTAAATGTGTCATCTGGAATCATTCATATTCTCATGCTCAGACAGAGGAGACTCTTTCATCCACTCCACAGACTTCTACTGCTTGACCTAACAGAGTAGCTTCTCATGGTGCTGCAACACCCAGAGGCAGGTTATTGAAGACAGCCATGCTGCAATCTGAACTCTTGTTGGTGCGTGAACACTACAAAGTATTGAAATACCATAAAAATACATGCAGGAGTAAGGAGCAGTATGTTTGTCCGTAATTCAGGTTCACAGTTTCGTTGTCCATCATGCAGTACGCTTCACAGAACCTGCAAATTTTGAAGTAGTTATAGGAGGGCCCAGGAAACCTGAAATGTGTCTAGAACTGCAGGGTTCGAGAATCAAGAACTTTAACGCACTCTGGACTGCTTAAGAGACCAAAGGAAGGGGGCTAATTGGGCTTGCAACACTTTTTTTCTGCAGGGCTAGACTAGGTTTTACAACCCAAATGGAATGGGAAAATTCTGGTGAGGATGTTTATTGGATGGGAAGTAAATCCAGACTCAGCCCATTCTATACCCTTAAAAATTAGGCAAAAATCACCGAATCCCTGAACTTCTCATGGTGTAGTCACAGGCCTTTTCTCATTGAAGTAGGTCAAGGAAAACAGGTTTGAAAATCTAAAATTCACCTAATTTCTGAAGAAATAAAGGAAAAAAAAGCACCAGATGATTTTACCAGGAAGCATTAAGAAGAGACACAGGTGCAAGTAAAAGGGTCAAAGTAAATGCGGTATATCCCTTCAGAGGAATAACACACTTAATAACCAGTGTCAAATTGTTACGACCTTGGAGTATTCCAGTAATAACTGGAATAAGACTGATTTTTGTCTCTAAGCTTGTATGTCTCTTTTCCCACAGTTCAGAGAAACCCTGCTGTCTGGAATGAAGTTTTGAGGAAACAAAGACAGAACAAGACTAGGCATGACTAGCTAAATTAATAGGGATGGCTTGGGATGCTGACACTCAGAGATAGGTACTGTACTATCTGGAACAGTTATTCTTCCCTTTTCTCCTCCCTCAAGAGTCTCGAATTATTTCATGAGACAGAGAAAAGCTTCAAAAGGTCTGCAGGGTCTTCTCTTCTAGCATAGTTCCAGCTCTTCCCCAATGCTCTGCTGATCGACAGGAGGTGAATGGATCTCTTTGTCAAGTGCTCTAACCCCTGCCTCTTGTGTCATCTCCACCAGCTGACACAGAAACAACAAAAACAACAACAACTAACACAATAAGGCAAAGTTTCAGGCATCAAACCCCGGGTTGAATTCTGAAAGGAGACAGGCACAGCCTGGCATGCAGTCAGATGTCTGTGCCATGGGAAGGCTTGGATTTAAAGCTTCAGTCAGATGGCCTCTTGCAAATATAGCTGTGGCAGTGTAAGGAATGTCCTTGTCCTTCAGCTACAACTCCTGGGATGAAAAATGTTGCTTTCCCTTAGTAGGGCTGGCAGAGTTGTTTGTGACATAACTCCCCTCCTCTGAACTGGTCAGACATTTCCTGGAGCAGGTGAGGAGCGCTCAGGTGAACTGTTGTGGTGTGACAATGGTAACCTTGGGCAGAGGCATGGCCAGCTCAAACAGCTGAAGGGACTTCAGCTCAAATTGCTTAAAATTGTCCTAAATTGCTGCAGCCTCTTCTAAAGCGGTAATGTATATCCAAGGATGTCTCCTCTTTTCAGTGCCTCCTTTGAACTGTTTTCAATAACTGGCATTTCGGTACAGTACTTTTTGGGATCCTCTTCTGCTGTTACCTTGCCATGTCTGTGCACTGGGGGGCCAAGGGGTCTACCACAGATTTGCAGATCCTCCTGTGGGTGGTGTGCAGCTGTGTTCTGATTACTGATTACATCAGCAGGGAAATCCACCCTTCACAACAAATAAATATGCTAACAACTCAAAGGCACCACTAAAAGACAGGGAGGAGGCCACAAGGAATTTTTCCCCATATCGATCTCCCTGCAAAGTTAGTCAGCCAAGAGTCACTTATATCGAAAGAAAATATTTTTAGCTAAAACTAATTGTAACTGTTACCTGATGGTCCAAATAATAACTTGAAATGACCCTTTAACAATACAAAACCCCAATAGCAGTGGAAAGGCTTGGGGATAGCAGATGGTACCTGCCCAGTCTTTAGGATCCCCAGACATGCACAAAGCCAGCAGGCTGCTTTTTAAATCTTGTATGTTTTTACTATTGACTGACTTTGTTTCTGCCCTGCCCTCTGCCTCCCTCCCTCCCTCATCATCACTATGGTGACTACTGTATCACAGCCTGTCTCCTAGTCTTTGAAACTGTCTCTCTCTTTCTCTCTCTTATTTTCCCTTCTCCTTTAGCATCCCTTTTCCTTTTGACCCAATCCTGCCCTTTAAACGATAGGATCAGCTCTGGACTGTGGCTGAAGTCATCCCAGCTGTCCAGCCTGTCCCTGCTGCGTGCTTGTCTCATTGCTCATCAATCATCTCCTGAACTACCTCGGTTTGCCAAGCAACATTTTAAGGCAAACTGAAATAAGCAACAGTTCACCTTGAAACACATGCTCCCAACTGTGGCAGCCAACGAGCTGACTGACAAGCAGCTGTACAACAAAGGGGAGGGGAACAAATGTCCTAAGGTAAACTTTTCCTTCTCTTAAAACAATCTCCTCGATAATGCAGGCAATGAATGCTCATCCATCTTCCTCTTATTGATTTAATCTTATGCCAAACCTACCTTTTCACATATTCTGGAAGAGATCCCGTTTTCCCCCACGTGTCACATACCATCACGTAGCGCAGCGACCGGTAGGAGCAGGGTTCGGGGATGATAACGAGCTGTGCTCTTTCTGATGCAAGACACAGCCCCAGAGGCTCGGAAGTGCTAACTCAACTTCAGCTTGGCAAATGAAGTCCGAGGCTTCAGACAGAGCATCTCAGCCCCGTGTGTTCCCCCTGATGTATTGAAAGAGGGAGGAAATATTAAAAGCATCAGATATGCGAAGGCTCAAGTGAGGCTGTTATTTTAGCACGGCTTATTCCCTTTCCCATTTTATACCAATTTCCTACAGAAATAAAGCTTATGACATCGGCTGGGCAATGCACATCTCTCCCCCCTCAATCTTCTTTCCCCCATTAGCCAATCTCAACAGCACTTAATAGAAAGTAAAGTCCTTCAGACTTAATTAAATTCTTATGGGATTTATAAAAAACAGTATCCAGGAAGCAGAGAGAGTGGTTTAGACTTTCACAAATTGATCTCTGATGATTTTGCTCCTGTCACCCAATTTCTAGACTATCACTTGGCTTTAAAATACTTGATGGGTGGCAGGGGTGAATTATGTGTGGAATGCTGTAAGGGAAAAGAAAGGGGAAATTAAGTGCCATGGTGAGTACATGTGGTGCATTAACTAACGCTGAATGTCTGCCTGAAACAGCCACTGTGGTGCCACTGCGGTAAAGGCCAAAGGACAGGAGCACTCACAGCGACCCTCAAGCAATGGGCAACGGCCCAGGCAATGAAGGGAAGAGGGCAAGCTAACGCAATGCCAAAAAAGTGTGAAAAAAACGGGAAACCTCTTGTAGCTCTGTGACTGCAATCACACTGGTGGGACTGACAATCTTCTCCTGAACAGCATACCTTATGGTCCAGGGAAGGACTAACCAATAGTCTAAAGGTCTGACGTCTGACTTAATATGAGCTGTAAAAGGATATTGTACATTAGAGATATGACATCCAGGAAATTTCTAAATATAGCTTTACATGAAATGAACATGGGGTGGTGACAATGACTGCTATGAACGTGCGACCTTAGGATAAGGATGAAAAATTAATCAATTAAAAATGTATAATAAGAGATAGCAGCCACTGAGGAAGTGCACTGCTCAGTGGAAAGGGCTGATTGAATACCAGGGAGTAGCTGTGGCTCAGTTCTTTCATCTTTAAATTGCTGTGTCTTGTAGGCCCTGGTGCTGGTGTTAAGCTACTGTCCCAGACCCATGCCAAGAGCTGGGGTGAGCCCTGTGCTGTCTAGAGCTGTGTGAAAGAGCTGTGCAATGGCAGGCAGCAGGAAAAGGAGATTACCTATCTGGTTTGTGTTCAGTGGTCAACAGTGGAGGAAAGGGTTGAGGGGTCCCATCGCAGGAGCACAGATAGTTCTGGAGTCTGTTGTTGTTAACGGGGATGAGAAAGACCTTGAGAGACCACCAACTGGGGGAGGGCATGTGAGGTATTCCCCCATTTCCCCTGGAGCTTCCTCTCTACTGGGAGTTGTTACTGCTTGACCACAGCCCCTGTTATTTATGCTGAAAACAGCAGCTCACACAGCCTTGCAAAGAGAAGGACGATCACAACAGGGGAAGGGATGGGTTAAAAAGGAGGAGGAAATGACAAGATAATCTCAAGAGAAACCTGGAGCAGCAGAAAAACACAGAAGTTGTAATGTGCAGAGAAGATGGAAAGCAGGAGGAAAGGCTGAAGGCAGCAGACCAGCCATGAGGAGGTGAGGGAGGCAGAGTGTCTGAAGAACATGGAAGTCACAGGGCACGATATGCTTTATGCAGAGATAACAGTAGATTTGAGTATAATTAACTTAAAAGTCAATATTGCCCTTTACGTGATAGGAACATAGATCTGCAGAGAAACAGGCTTCATTATTTTTCCTGCTCACAGAATGACCTACTCTCAGGGAAAGCCACTCTCTGTCTGGCTCTTGTAAGGTGCTGGAGGTGACAACAACTGTCCATTTTGGCAAAAAGGGAAAAGGTTATTTTAAATGGGCCTTAGCAGATGTTGTTTTCTTTTGTTCCTATTTTTTTGAAAATAAAAAAGTCAAGTGCACACAAATGGAGAGCAAAAGGGAAGAACTGCAGAGACAGAAAAGACAGTGGCTGTTGTGGTGCTGGCTCTTCCTCTCCATCTCATTGTGAAAGAAAGAGAACAGCACAAGCTCTTATCATTTCCTCTGAGATGATTTGTACCAGCACTGGGCTGGTCAGGGCACTGCTCAGCCTTCCTGAGCAACTTCACAGTACTCTAACAGAAATGCAGTCTCTGATGCCTAATACAGACTTTGAAATAGGGGCACGAGCAGACAGAGGAGAGAAAAGAGGGAAAGTGAAGAAAGAAAATAAGAAACTGAAGCCAAACCATGTGGAAACCAAGATATGGGCTGAATCCTTTCCTTCAGTTTCCCTGACTACATAACTTTTCTGAGATCAGGTAGAATACACCCCTCTCAGTATAAGTTAGTGGTTTCTGGGGTTTGAAAAATGGCTGGGCTGGGCAGGGCAGACCTGATTTCCTCAGAAATCTGTTTGCTTCACCCAGTGCCCACTGCAGACCCAAAATGGAGAGAAACCCCATTCACTCATCATTTTAGCCTTTATTAGTGACCTTTAAGTTTGCCATGTGAATCTAATAGAACCCTGAGTCCATGACAATAGGACTTTTGCTGCAATCAGTTATGTGGGGTTTTTTTATAATTTCATCACTTTTATTTTTTAAAAAATCTTGTGTGAGGGACTGATTTCAACCGTGGGTAACCCAAACACCTTAAATATGTTGATTTTCACATTTTCATCCCGCTCCATTAAACCACAGTTAGTCCTGCTATAATTTAATGTAGTGGACTGACTATCACAGCTGCTGCAGTTCAGGAGCTCCTGCTCATCCTCAGCTCCCATCCCCGATGTAGGGATACCGGGGAGGGTGGATACACTGCTGCTGGGAAGTCGATTCAGCTGTCATGCTCTGATCTGCTGCAAAGTGTGCAGGCTCCCAGAGAGTGGTCACCTCTTCTAGGACAAGCTCTCCTTGTGCCGGGCTGGGCTGTGGCCGAGCACACGTGGATGGTGCTGGGAGGGGATCAAGCACTACACGTGTCCTGTTTCCCTGCTCTTGGAGGGGCTCGGGCAGGGAGCCACAGCATGTCCTGCAGCACAGTGGTCCAGGCACTCACACAGGAGAGAAACCAGCCCTGTCTCTCCCAGCCCCTGGAAGCCTCCTGCTGCCATGGGGCTGCTTGCAAGGCTGTTGTGGCAGTGCCAGAGCAGAGCTTTGGCCCAACACCAGGGAGACAGGAGAAATGTGGCAGAATGAGGAGTTCCCCTCACTGTGATTTGTAAGGGAGCACAGCTACGGACGCATTGGAGGTGGGTTGGGTCCTGCTGTCTGCTGTCCCTAAGGGGAGATGTGTGGGCATGGGCTTAGCATCACGCTTTTGGCTTTAGGGCTGGAGTGCCTCCACACACACACACCCCCACACCCAGACACTTCAGGCATCCAGGAAACTTTCATTTCAAAACCCAAGGTGCTTCTTTGAGTTAGGTTTTAGCTTCAGAGGGATTTGCAGGATTGTGGTCTTCCCCTTACCTTGACATGTATCTGTCCTTCACTGCCCATGTGCTCTCTCCGCACAGTGGGTGCAGCAGCACCCAAAAAAGCCCCCCCAACCCATGGCTGGAGGCTGTGTTTGGGGCATTTTGTTCACAGTGTTGCACTGCAGGCTGAAGGTCACAGCTTCAGCTGCTGGCTCCTCTCTCCCTTCATTTTAGTGGGGTCAGTCCCACCTCGGCCATACCAGCACAAATACTTACCGTAAGAGAACAAATGCGAGGAAAAATAAGTTGTTAAGATAGTGGCCTTGCAGTACAGAGTTAAGCAAAGAGAGTCTCCTGAGAAAGCCTCCTATGCTGCATTTTATTGAACAAAAATAACTTGCAGACAATGGAGAGTCAATTATTTGCCCAGGCCCCAGTGAAGAGATCTGATTTTTATTCTGCTCTTGCCTCTTCCCTTTTGAAGGAAGGAGGATTAAAACACACACCCCCTGCCCCAGAGTGGGCAGAGTGGTCCTGTTCAGCCCTGGGCCCCGTGTCCAGGGGAGGGAGCTGACAACTGAGGGTGCTGCTGGGTCTGGTGGGGGAGAAGGGACAGGAGCAAAGAAAGCCAGACAGACTTTTCTGTATCACTCAGCGACCCACCTGTGTGAAGTCACCCGAAGGACTGACATCCCCCAGGACATTTGATACATCTTAACTTTATGCTGACAAATTAACAGAACTAAACAGATATTTGTCCCCACTCCCTGTAAACTTTCATAGGACAAGTTGGTTGGGTCTTTGCTTTTGCTTTGGGACTGTCATTTTTCTGAACAACCTGGTCATTGCTTCAAGAGAGACCTCAGAGCTGAAGGACTGCTAAAGCTGAGGAGCACAGGTAGGTAAAGAGTACACCAGCCCAAGAATGAAATCAGTAGTCCTTGAAAAAATAAACCATTACTGAAAGAGAACCTAATCTTAATAGTTTTTTAATGCTTTTTTTTTTTCGAAGTACGGAGTCCAAGAACTGAACGAGAGCTACCTGAAGGCTAAAATGTATTAGTCTCTCAAGATTCTCCCCAAGCCCCCAGAGATGACACGTGTGATACTGGGAGTTCAGTGGCAAACACTCACAGAAAGACACCAGCCCGTTTTACTCCTCAGGGTCATTTCTCGATCTTCCATGAAAATACCCACTTTAAGTCTCTTTGCTTCTTACCCCTCAGGCAGGCAGTCATCCCATTCCCAGCACTCGGAGGAATTCTTTGAGGAGTGTGATAACAGAAGAAAGGAAGTGAAGGTCCCTTAAGAGGTCGTCTCATGTATCTGGTTATCTAGTCCATTCAGGAGGATCAGTTCTACCTTACAGATGTACACACCTCAGGACTCGACTGCAAGACATTTAGTTGCTAATCCAGGCTGAGAGGATTGTAAATCTTCCCTGGAGGATGACTGGAGCAGAGAAGAACTGTACCCCAAAGTGCTAAAGCCAGATATAGAAAGAATAAGGAGCAAAACCAAACACAGTGAATTTGCACAGCCTTTGCAACACCCACTGGGGATACAGCACCCATGCAAATTAGAGCAGCTTTTCAGAGTGGCTGCATCCATGCTGCACGCTAAATGAACCCTCGGGATCTCAGTTGCAAACTTCTCACCTTACACCAGCATTTCTACCAGCACAGCAACAAACGGGGACAGACAGTGGCACGGTGGCTCCTCAAGGTCTGGTAGCTGAGCATGAAATGTGGATAACAGGGCAACCTTCATGAAACCTCCAAACCTGCTCAGAAATGTTAGTCCAAAGAGAACTGAAATCAGGCAACTCTTTGAGAACTTCAGGTATAGCAGAACACTGAGAAAAGGGACCACTCATCTTCGTTGCAACTTTGGAAGGTTACTTTGGAGAAATGATTTAATACTGTGCTGTATTTCGAATTATCAAGATGTTGCGGTGAGGGTGGATCCACTCCTTTATTAAATAAGATGTCATTAGTATGTTTTCAAACTACTTAAGCATCAACACAACCTGAGACCTGAAGTGGTCCTTCCTCACACATCAGCAGTCAAACCCAGCCCATAGCTGCAGTTGTCTAGGTGGAAAGCCCAGCATCTACTTATTTCTTGTCATCATCTTAAAATGACAGATTATGAGACAAGGCCCAGGCATGATTTTTGCCACTGCCTTTCAAAATGGACACCTGTTTTTAGGTCACTAAAGGCACTTACTTTTCCCTATCCAAATTACTTATTTCCTGTGTTCTTACCAAATCATTTTAGCCCTCATAGGCAAGAAAAAGGGATTTTACTTATTTGACGGACAGCACAAACATCCCCAAGACAGCTGGGGAGCCCTTGCTTCTACAGGCATTGGCACACGTGTTTCCAAGGGCCAGTGCTGCCTCAGACTTTGCAAGCAGTGTCTGGAGAAGCTGAGACACGCACTGCGAAGGAGCCGCTTTCCTCCTGGACGTGTAGTGTTTCCAAGAAAAGGACGTCCTGTTCTCCGCCACCTCTAAAAACAAAACTGAGTCTGTCATCTCCGCGTTTGTTTTGCTGCGGCTGATATTTTTAAGTTGTTTATTAAATACAGTGCTGAGTTAATTGAGTGAGTGTTTGTAGTAGCATGAGATCTGTGCCGTTGGTTTGAGCCAAGAGCCAGAAGGCAGGCAGAAGAACTTCCCCCATCACACTGATGTTGCCAGGCCTCCATGGCTCACAGAAAATCCCTTTCCAATCACCCCATACGAAATGTCCTTAATGTGATTCCATGACCATCACCAACTGGAGTGAAACCACTGTGAGAAGTTGTCTCGGGGTCTGAACTCATGCACAAAGGATGTCCCTTTATTATACCATAATTGTAAAAAATTGTCTTCCAAATCCTATTGCAACCACAATATGGAAAGAGTTCACATAAAAATTTTCTCTCCTCACTGCATTTACCAGAATCACAGGACTCATGCTGCAGTACTGTTGTACTGGAAACTACTACAAGGAAAGCTCATTAGATTTCATTGTAGAAGTGACCAAACATGAAATGTGTATAGCAACACAATTTCAAGGAAAGATCTTAAAAGTTCCCATTTCAGGAAAATGAAAATGCAGGGGTTTCCGTCTGGAAATTGAAAGGAAGACTGTGCTTATGCAGTTACAATGCTAAAACAAATACCAGAAACTATGAAACTTGTCTTTGTTACAGTTAAATAAAGTCATTGCAAATTAAGTGAGTACTTACACAAAATACACTAAACAAAAGCAACGTTAAAAATACAATATTAAGATGTAAATACACAAGAGGAAAATTCTAAATTAAGTCAACTCTTTTCTTAATGTAATTCTTACAAAAACGACACTTTTCCAGAAAGATACCTTATTCCCAGCAGTTTTTTTTCCTCTCTACCAGGCTATAGAGTGAGAATGAACAAATGATTGTTTACACAGTTTAAGTAATGCTCCATATCTCACATCCACGGATAAATGTGTGGGACTCAAGACATCCAGCAATATGAACAAGCTGCCAGGTCTCCATTTCACTGTGGTTATCTTTCTTCCTGTCATTCTCTATGGTCCAAAGCCACTTCTGCAGGGGAATTGGTGATGTTTATGTCCCCCCACCCCGTGCTTTCCCCCAAAATAAAAGCAAATAACGTGCAATGAAAACTGTGTCACCTTTCTCTCTGCTGCTGCCCTTCCACAGAGGGAAGGTGGGCAGCAGGGTTTGTGTCTGAGTCCCCGCTCCCACCCACAGCCCACAGCGGAGCCGGAGAAACCATGTGGACACTGGTACCTCTGCAGGGCTTGAGGGCACCCGTGGGAGATGCACCATGACAGCGTCAGGGGAGACCTGAAGAGAGAAACAAAAGGTGAGCTAAGGACTCCATGCACCGTGGGATTACTGAAATGGAGTTGAACAGCCGTGATGGGTGACACCTCACCCTTACTGAGGGTTGAACACTGGCCTGAGTTATCAGCACTTCAAGTCCTCAGCCACCACTATAAAGCTGTGCCTGGCCCTTGATGTAGCAGTGCTCAGCTGGGAGGTGAGGGAGCCGGCCCTGAGCGGAAAGAGAACCCAAACCACTGTGGGCAAAGAGGTCAGTCTCTAGGAAACCTGGGCGTCAAAGTGATGGCAGAGAGGAAAGGGAGCAAAACGGGGACAGAAGAGACAAGGAATGCAAACACTGAGTGCCACAGGAGGCCAGTGGGAGAAATGTGGCAGAGAAAAGGATGGAGGAGGCAAAAACTGAGGAAAGGAAAGGGAAAAGAAGAAAAGTACTTACTCCTCTTGAGGATGAGGCACTGGCCCCTGGAAAACTCCTAGTTAGACAAAGTCTTCCTTCTGTTTCCAAATTCATCATACAGAAATGCGGACAAGAAAAATTTTCCTCCTGATCTTGACAAAAGAAATTGGGACATGCCCTGTAACAAAAGCTACAGAAGGAAAGCCAGCACTGGCACAAGTACCAATGGGTCTGAGCTGGCCATGAACGTGTTTAAGATGGCAGCAAGAGGGGTGGCTCTGGGGTGCTAAAGGACGGGAGCTTAATTAAGCATGAAAAGGAGCTTGATGCATTCATTAAAGGGATTATATAGTGCGATCATCTGCGAAGACAGGCAACTTGTTTCAACAGTCTCAAAGACCCCCACCTCTGTTCCCAAATCCCACCGTGCTTTCTGCACCTCGCTTTTGCCAACCTCTCACACTTTTCATGGACCCATGCTTTCAGCACCATGTTTCAAGAATAAAGGACCAAGGCACAAAGCAAATTTGGATGCTATTAATGTAGTGCCATACATATTTATACTCTTACAAGGATAAAGCCAAGTCTTTCACTCAGAAATATAGGGCCTATCAGGGGCTGCAAGAGTACATACAGATCCATCCCAAAATAATGCTTTCTGTATATTTCAGGAATGAGCCTTAACTATACTTAGGATACGGAATTTGTCTTCATGTGATGAGTCTGACCTCATCTTCTACAAAGGGAGAGGTTGCGAGCAAGCAGACACTCCTCTCATCTGCAAGGTCCAAATCACCAGTATATTTCATATATTTAAAGTACTGATCTGGAACCCATTGCCATAGTGTCTGGGTGCCTCATAGTCTGCCTAAAAATAAACAAATATCAGTTACCCAAGTGGGTGACTCATACACGAGCCCCTTCCAGCGTGAGTGGGTTGGCTGGTTAATTAACTTGAAGTCTGACTAACAGATGATCCTAATACTATCCTCAAACTACCATCAAACCACTTTAATTAGTGTGTGTAAAAGGACCGAAGTGCACAGAGCTAGTGAACTAATCGCCCCTTCCCTCATACATCACGTGCTAGGAAAAATTCCCTGTTCCCAGACCAGAATTCATCCTTATTGACCAGAAATGCTCATATACCTCCTTCTGTCTCGCATTCAAAATATGGGCAGAGGGGTAGGTTTATATCATAGCACCAGTGAAAACCTTTCACCAAGCCATGAACTCAGTATAAAATTCAATTCACTCTTGAAATACTTGCCGCGATGCTCATATGGAGCATTGTTGATGTATTTGATAACTTACCTTCCATCCCCTTCACACTCCTAAAAATACAGTCTATTGAGACAATCCTCCTGAATCTTGACCTCATGGGAAATATTTTTTTAAAATCACATATTATTTCGAAATTAAAATATTTTTTAATGAGTGGAGCCCATTGGGATCTGATAAGTGGTTCGTTTCCTTGAGTTTAGCTTTTCGTTTTTAAAAACTCCTTTCTTCATATGTGTATACACACACAGACACACATGAGAATATATGTATCTATTGATAGATACAGCCATACATGTAGATATTTAGGACCATAAGGAACTCTTTGCCAAGCCAGACTCAGCCCAGAGGGAGCTTTGCTGGCAAGCACAGGAACCTTTGCTATCCTTCGACTCAGTAGCAGCCCTCTCGCTGCCAGCAACATTAGTTTAGTTACCATTCAAAAATGCAAAAAAAAAAAAAAATCTGGGCTTAATTTCCCTAAAAAGCCACTATTCTCAGTTGTTCCAAGAAAAACAAAGTTCACCTTTGAAGAAAAAAAAAAAAAAAAAAATCTGGGCTTAATTTCCCTAAAAAGCCACTTTTCTCAGTTGTTCCAAAAAAAACAAAGTTCCCCTTTGAAGAAAAAAAAAAAAAAAAGAACAGGTTTTGTGGCATCTCTCTGAAGTGTTACAACTAGCCACCTTTAAAAGACATGAAGTTTAAACCCATGTCCTACTCCACATGTTGGTTGCTTTCCATTCTAAGCAACTCCTCTGGGGTGGAGGAGGAAGAAAGGGGGATCCCAAAAGACACTCTTGATCTATAATCAGCAGCTATAATTGCACTTTGCTTTAGCTGGCTCTAGCATTTTCCAGGCTAAAACCCCACCATTTGCATGCAGGGAAAACTCTCTGGAAGTCTATACAGAATTGCTGCTCCAAAGTCAGCCTGAACTGACTTTTTCAGTCTCTCTGCAGGTGCTGGCCATAGTCGCTTTTTGACATCCCTGCATTACTTTGTGTGTACAAATGAGTGAAGTTGTTCCCTGGTGACTGACTTGAAGAGACTTATTACTACCAACAGCTGCAGGAACTCTCTTTTTGCTCAAGTGATAAAAACGTGTGTTTTGGAGCCAGAGAGGCAGAGTAAAACACATTGGCCTTGATGAGAAAACTCCCATTATCTTCAGTGGGGCCAGGAATTCACCCCTTCTCCTGGGGGCTGACAGCTATGTGCAGTTGTGCCTCTTGGCTTTGGGGTTTCTCTCCAGCTCACCCCCACCCCCCACCCCGAGTCTGCCTCTGCAGCCCTGCAGCACGTGCACACAGCAGGACCAGGTACCAGAGCTCACATCCCAAAGGGGTCTCATTTCTACATCAGTGCCAGCATTTTTCTGTACAGGATTCCATCCTGGCCAGTGCTGCTTAATGAATGAGAAAAACACCTGGTCTCGTAACCACTCCTGAGGCTCCGTGGAGCTGAACCGAGGCGACTCCCCAAAGCTAAGAACGCACGTACAAGACTTCTCCTGTTGCTGCTACTTGAGTTTTCTCTCAGCATTCCAAAATGTGTGAAAACAAAGATAATTCAGGTTTTCACCTTACTTTATTGACTGTTCCAAAGTGATGTTCACCAGTGCCTACATAATTATCTAAGTGAGATAATGCAGCAAACACCTTTGGAGGCGCAGGACTGCACCAGTGGATGAGCTGTGCATATTGCTTGTACCGTGAAAAATACTGTTGAAGTAAAGTAGGGTTTCGTGCTGTTATCCTTCAAAGGTTTGGGGGTTTTTGTTTTGTTTTGTTTTTTTTTTTTTTTTATAGGAGGTATGAAAGTACATGAAAACAAATGGGAAAATGTGCTGTAAAGGCAAACACAACACTCACCACAAAAGCCATCCCAGAGAAAGAAATAATTCTCAGCATTGTTTTGTGTGGGTTTTGTTTCAGGGAAAATAATTAGCATGAATAGCATGAATATGCAGTTCTCTGACCTGGCAGGAGTCTGAACAAAGGCAAGAAAATCTTCATCTTCATGTTGTGGGGTGGTTTTTTTCTTTTTATATTTTAAGATGCTTGTGAATTTCATGGGATATTTTCTGCCTGGTGTTGGGAAAGTGATGGAAAGTGCAGACAATTTCATGTGCTACACCTGACCCTTTTCTCTCCGCTGAATGCTTTTCTGGACATATAATTGCAATTTCCTTTTGAGCTTCCTTCTTATTCTAGAAAAGAGCCCATAGCTACAAGGGAAACAAAACAGCTTATTTTACATGAAAGTAGCAGCAAAACCAATTTTACAGAGAATACCTTCAAGTTTATCCACTGAACACACAAGAAAAATAGGGACATTTTAATTATTTTGAGTAAAAGTCCTGTGATGCTGAAATTGGTAGCAGCTCTTCAGCATTAGCAAAGGCTACCAGTCTGTGCTGGGGGTCAGTGCTATCTCTGTGTAACGGGGTTTTCTCATTTAATGCAGGTATATACAGCTCTGTCATCAAGTTGATGGTATTTTTCTATTTCTTTTAAGGAAAGCAGGAAATGAAACAAAAAATTAGAAAATCCCTGTCAATGAAGGACTTTAAAAAACATTCAAACTGCAAGTTTTATTTCTGTCTGAAATATGTCATTTGTCCCAATGCACTGTGTGCTGTGACATTACACTGCAGTAAAGGGAATTCTGCCACCAATGTTACTAAAGGCAAAAAAAAAAGAACAAAACACTTTGGGGGCTGTGTCTGGATTTGTTTTTTGAATTGAGGGGATTTTTTTCTTGACCTAAAGTCCCTATGTAGAAAATACCTTCAATTTTTAATTTTTTTTTCTTAATTACAGTACCTGAAAAGGAATTAATCCCTTTTGCTTGGGTGAAGCCCTGTGGTGGAGTAATGCCCCTGTGCCTAGGGGACTGCTCATCCTCAGGGTGAGCCCTTCCCTTTGGTTCCCTGGGGGAAGAGCTCCCCACTTCTCCCTCTCCTTCTTCCTGTTGCCAGGAGCTCAGAGATTGTGCCCCCCATTTGAGTACCTCATCCACTGCTCATCCACCAAGCAATTCCTACAGGATTCAGAGGACTTCAAGGTCCCTTTCAACCCAAACCATTCTATGATTCCATGATATGACTCAACATGGGCTTGGCCACTCTCTCCTTTCCCTGTATCACAAAGCAATGAGAGCAGTGAGTTATATCTCCACAGTCTGCATCAGTGCACTCAGGTACACACAGCTGCACTCCACCCATGTCGTGCACACACGCTCTGGACCATTCCAGCTGATGGGGATGAGGCTTTGCTCCGAATGGAAGCACTTCCCAGGTGCTACATTTGATGGCCAAGCCGGCTCAGAAATAGGACCTAAAGTCTGTAGAGACCTCAGAATGCAGAGAGTTTGGCACAAGGTTTTTGTCACGGTACCAGTGACAGAGGGACTTGGAACACCCTGTGATCATCTGGTCATGAAGAAAGGACTGTCCTAGTACTGTATCGTAACACTATTGGTGTCACTGATTTCAGGCAGACGGATTTTGAAAATCCATTCCCAGCCCTGGTCCCTGTGATTCAGTAACCAGCTGATCCTGCAACACCCGTGCCAGCCCTGTAAGCCCCAGAGGCACGTCCACTCCGTGCCAGAAGTACACGTGTCCGTGAGAGACGCGGCCCATGCTGCCCTGCCTCGCTCTCACATCACAGCCCTGAAATACCTGCTAAGCACCATCAGTACCAGCAAAACCGTGTCAGTCCCCACGCTGGTTTACACCAGCAGCACAAACTCAGGCTTTGAGCACAATCCTGAGGTCTTCTGGTACCTTGCCATGAGTTGTCTCAAGCTCCCTCGCCCACCATCCTTCTGAAATCCGAGAAGGAAATTACAGTCTGTCATCGCCCCCATTTCTACCAACCCATCATTATCCAAATTTGACTTTGTGAGGATCCTACCCCAGGCATATCCAGGTCGTTGTTGCCTTTCTGCTGAGCAGACTTGCCCACCAAACAAACCGGCAGGTCCAGGTCAGGTTCAGGCCCGGGTCTCTCTGAAAGTCACTGCACTGGGTTTTGGCATAGGCAGCCAAGGTTTGATCCTGGTGAACGTCAGAGCTCTCTCCGTCTGTATCACCTGATTGTTCACGTTGCAGGCCACCAGTGCTGCTCAGCATCTCCAGGCTACACCAGAGGCTCTCCTGAAAGACTTGTCCATAGGGGACATCTGAAGAGCAGGTGCTCCCCCGTTCATCTCTTGCCTCACAAACACCGTGCCATGATGAGGTCCAGCACAGATGGAAAGGCTGTCCTGCTGTTGGGCTTTAAATAATCCCCAAGTCTCAGTGTCATGGAGCCCTGCTTGGGATCTTCATACAGTAAACCAGAGAAGTGCAATCAGTCAATCAAAGGAACAAGTAATACTGTGTACTGCAAAATAAATGCAGTTTTGCTTTCTTCAAGCAACAACCTAAAGGTGAGGTTGGACTCTTCCCAGACACCCAGGGAAAGATGAGTTGTTGCTACTTTCCTATCCTAGGAGTGGTAACAGGTCTATATGTTCATGGAACTGAAGGAGCTTGATGCTTCTGAGATCCTCAAAATTTTGTCTTATTTGGTCAAATAAGTTAAAAATCTGAAGAGGACAGAGTAATAATATGAGCACATAGTATCACTTGCATAGTAGTAATTTAGCTCAACTCACAACCCCTTTCCTGCAGCTCCCCGGTCCTCTGTGGGAACTGAGGGCAGGACAGCAGGACGTGTGCCACCCAGACCTTCTTCCTGGAAGAATGGAACTTTTTGCATGTGCTGAACAACAGCACATCACAGCAAAATGTGTGTGTCACAGACCTCAAATGGGACACCTCTACATGGGCATGTATCCATCTCTATTTTTTTCCTGCTGACCCAATAACACCAGGGGACCATAACAGGGACTCCCATTCACTGCTCCAGCAAAGGCTGGGGTGGTCAGATGGATGCCCCATCCCTGCAGGTGTTCAGGGCCAAGTCTCCTGGAGCTCTTCTGACAAAGCCCTTGGCCTCTGTGACTTAGACATTCTCATGAACTACATAAAACTACTCCCCCTTCACTGCTTTCAGTTTTCTGGTTCTTACAGTAACTGCAGAGGTTCAAAAAGCATGCAGGGGAGCACCCCAAACACCTGGGGTTTGTTTCTTCATTTTATTTTGGTAACAGAAATGCATATGAATTTGCAAGTGGTTGGTTGATTCATGGTTTCTTAAGGATATCTTTTACTTCCTGACTATCCCCAGCTTCTCCAGATACAGGTCACGTCTCCCAGCAAACACCCTTAAAGAAACGCAGCTTATTGCAATCTCCTTCAGCTGGAGTATCTCAGACAGGCTCTTAAGAGATAGCAAACAGTGCCAGTAAAGTCCTTTCCAAGTGATACGACTGCATCAGCACTAGGACATTTGCCAGCACAGCTATTTTTTTGGCAAGAGAAGGGTGAAGAGCCACTGTTCCAACCAACTCAATGATGCTGGCAAAACAGAAGTATGGGCCATTGCATCCCTGATAACATCTGTCTCCTCTGTCCCCCTTCCCTGGCCCCACTTTCTCCCACCGTGACTTACACACACTGCTCTGGGTATATGCCCAGGAAGGGGAGGGATGTACTGCTATTTTCTCATGTGGATAAAGCCAACATGTCTCATGTAAACAAGTCCAAAGGACCTGAGAGAAGTGGGCCATATGCTGCAAATCAATTCATTCACTCAGTCACTCATCACCTTGTTGAGTCCCTAACCTGTGTGGTGCTCCTCAGATATCAGCTCACTACAAAGCCTCGGTTTCAAAGGGAAAAGCTTTGAATGATCTTTGTGCAGGAAAAGATACATCGTGTTGGCAACGAGAGCTGCAGTGCTGTCGCTTGGTCTGTGGGGCACTGCTGAAAGAAGCAAACACCCAGCGGCGTGGCTGCAACCCCGTGGCTTTAATGAGCAGTGAACTTCGCGGGGGAGTTGGGGCTGTTTTGTCGATAACGTTTGCCCTCCTACCTCCCTCCTGTGAAAAAGGAGTGAAATTCAATTCCGAGCTCTGCGCTAATGCAACTGTAAAATTACAGTTTAAAAAAAGCTCAGAAAGGGGAAGCTGAGGGGCTGTTTCAGCAGCAGCCGTAGTCCAGCCTTGCTGCAGTGACCCAGGTGGGTTCCCCTGGGCGAGGACACGCTGACAGCGTTACAGCTTCGATCACGATGCTTTGGCAGAGCAAAGAGCTCAGGGAGACTTGGCACAGCCTTGGGTGCAACTTCCAGAGCCTCTGCAGGCTCGCACCTTGGCTCTCATTTTGACAATCAGCGCATGGTGCAGTCTGACAGTGCCTGGAAGGAGCCTGTGCCATAGCTACACATGCATGCAAGCAAACTGAGGAATAGGTAGGAAAAACAAAGTCTATGAAGCTGCATTTCTGCTGGCATGCATGTAAAGCCTGATGATAGACTCTAATCCTTCTTGTTAACGTCCCTAAATTTCTTGCTACGGTTTAGCAAGTTGGGCAAAATACCATGATCAACATATAAGTTGGCAGGCACGGCAAATTGAAAAGGCTTTGAATAATGCTGTTCCAATTCCTAGCTTGAAAGCTTATAGCCTACAAACAACATAACATGTAACAACACTGCGTATTGATTTCATTAAATAATAGCATTGGGTGGGGGGAAATTGCTCAGAAAAGTGGCTCTTAGGAAAATCACTTTATACTCCGTAGCATCTGATAAAAAACACGGTGCTATCAATCGAGACCAAGGGGAGAAAGAGCTGAATCAGAGGCCCTCGGGATGCAGCGCCAGTCTCTGCTGCAAGGGTGTGGGAATCCTGCAGCAAATTTTACTAATTCTCCTCCAGCCCTGCAGTAGCAGCATGTGACTGCAATCCCCCGGCCCCGGGGCTGCCGCCAGCCCTGCTCAGCCCTGCGTCCCCAAGAGCCGCCCCTGAAATCCTCCACGGCAAGACACAGCATCAGTCCTTCTGGGCAGCGCTTGTGCTTGGACCAGGCAGATTGTGCCACAAGGTATTGTGCCAGAATAAAACGTTTTAAACTAAAAAAACAGAGGTGTAGACTGGATGTTGGGAGGAAATTCTTTGCTCAGAGGTTGGTAAGACGCTGGCACAATGAATTGCGCACAGGTTGCCCAGAGAAACTGTGGATGCCCCATCCCTGCAGGTGTTCAGGGCCAAGTTGGATGGGGCTTCGAGCAACCTGGGCTAGTGGAAGGTGTCCTGGCCCACGGCAGAGGTGTTGGAACTAGATGATCTTTAAGGTCACTTCCAACCCAAC
Organism: Oxyruncus cristatus; assembly: GCA_013399855.1. NCBI lineage: Eukaryota > Metazoa > Chordata > Aves > Passeriformes > Cotingidae > Oxyruncus > Oxyruncus cristatus. Next base: position 1,887,531 of record VXAY01005881.1, read on the forward strand.
TCATTCCACGATTCTGTGGCTTGGATATGGGCTAGAGCTGCACAGGTGGGGTTTTACCAGAGCAACTAGACCAGACTATCTCCGGGCAAAGTGGTCTGAGTGCAGTCATTGGCCATCTGCAAAAGTGAATTTCTGCCAGATAAATGTACCCAACCTCTGCTCTACCTCCCTTACCCCAAAACAGCCTTAGTAGGGAAAAGACTGCTCAGGACATATCCAAGGGGCTTTTTCCATCACTATTCTCTCAAGCACCTGCTGGATCCATTACACTTCCAGGTCGTGCGGCTCTGGGGGGGTCACCAGAGCCTGGCCTCCAGTAAGACACAAGGGAAAAGCCTCAAAAATTGACAAATTAGGTCCTGCTCAGAGCAGCACAGACTGTGTTAGGACCTGTGGGGCAGCCATTTAACATCACCATTAAGCTTCCATCAGGTGACACCACTGATCCTGCCAATCCTCTGGGTAGATCCCAGTTAATTGTCACCTCCCCGTCCCCAGCTCCTCTCATTCAGAGCAATCCGTAAAGGCACAAACCTTGCCAGCCAGCAGCACACTATTAGTAGTATTAGTAGTGGCACTGTTATTATTAGCTAGTCTTGTGTTTGTTTTTTAGGAAGTTCTACTGCTGGACTGCAGACCTGCCTGCAATGCTTTTCTAAGGGGGGGCTGGGGAGGGCAGACTCCCCGGCACCAAATCCACCATTAATCTATTTTGAAAACGAGATCATGTTTTCCAAATAGCACTGGATGACTCGCTCCTATGCTGCCAATACATTTTTATGGTGGTTTGGGATTTTTAGGGGGTTTCTTGGTGATGGGGGAGGAGCTTAATGACTGATAAGTGTATTAGCTTGCTTCACGAGCCAGAACGGAGCCTGTGCCCTCACCCCGGGCCGCTGAGCGAGTAAAGCCCTTCTGCATGGGGTGAGGAGCGGATGTCCGGGAAGCCCTCTTCACAGGGACTGGCTGTAATCCATCCAAGCTGGAGGATGTGCCCGTTTCAATATGCAGCAATATCTGGAGGCAGCGGGATCACCGGCCGCACACGCCGGAGGTTGGCTCAGGCGCACGCTCTGGGAGCATAGTTAACACCCTCAAAAAGCTGCCGTGACTGCAGCCCAGCGAAATGCAGGGCTGGATTCTCCACCGATGCTCTGCCAAGCCGAGCTTTAGCTGCCTTGTCCTGCTGGAAATGCCGCCTCTCCCGCAGCGCAGCATCCCTCGCTCCCCGCGGCGCTGACCCGGCCGCCGGAGGGCAGCTGGACCTCGCAGGAGCGCTCTGCCCCTGCCTGGGACGCGTGCCCGGGGGGGGTTCTGCAGGCCCCAGCCACATTTGCCAAGTGCTGAGGTCCCTCCTCTGTCACTGCTGCGATTAAAAATGAGGCTTAGTGAGAGGCTGCAAGTCAGAGCTGGTCTGAAGGGTTTACGGTGCTCAAGTACAGGCAGATGCTCCAATTCCGAGTGGATTTGCCCTGCACCTCAGTACAGACTAGCTCAGGATGGAAAGCTGGTTCAGTCTACAACTGCTGCTGTTTAAAGAGAAGTGTGTTGTCCAGATAGGAGGAATTGAGCTGGCTGCTGGCAGCCACTGTGAGCAGGATCAGGAGGGACAGGCGAGGACCATCAGCCTTGCAGTGAAGACAGTATGGAAAGTGAAACCCCAGCACTTTAGCTCATAGCTTTGGACCCCCTCTGGGGAATTCCCAGCATTCAAGATGCTGTTTTCTTTCTTCTGGGGTCCCTCAGGAGCTTTAGGGCAATTACAAATGCATGTGGTGAAGCACAAAACCTGGCTTCTCCCCGGGATAGAGGAGGAAGCCTGGCTCCGCAGCAAGGTTTTCCAGCAGCCTGGAGAAGCTGTGCTCACTCTGAGCTTCTGCACCTCCTCCACCTCCAGGCCAGCACTAATGTGGGTAAAAGGCACCCGAGCAAGAAGTAGCAGAGGTGAGAGCACAGACCTACAGTTCAGGAAACTCAGTCTCTACTTCCAGTGCTCTCTTTGCCTCCTGATGATCCTGTACAAGATGCGTGGCTCCACACCTCAGTTAGCCTCTCTGAAAAGTGGGCTAGCAGCCACCCTTCTGGTGAGCTCTCTGACAGGCAGGGAGGGGAAGCACTGCTAGTGCCATTGCCTGGCTGCTGCCCTGGGGAGAGGCAGGGGGTTGGGGGCAGGTAGATGTGTCAGCTGTGTAGCAGGAACAGCAGAAAGGACCTTAGCACATGGGTTTTTTCCATGACATTCTGTTTAAAAAGAACAGGAATCCTGGCTAAAGGAAAAGAATTAAGAAATGCAGGTGAGAAACTGTGTGGCTGGCAAAGTCACACAGCTGGGAAAACTGAGGCAGAGAAAAGCTTCAGTTGGAAATCAATTCATTGACGCTGAAAAGCCTCTTCAGCAGAGGGTCCCATCTGCTCTTGAGACTGGGACATTCCTGGCAGTGCTGCTGCCTCTAAATATTGCAGAAAGTCCCAGCTGCTGCAGGGAAAGGAGTCTTCCCCCCAGGACAGCGCCAGGCCGGCTCAGGAGAACGTGAGCATGCTGCAAAACAAATCTCTTGGAGAGGCTACTGGGCGCTTTGCTCGTTTAGAACAGCGTTGTGCTTATTCATCTCCGTGCAATGTCCCCTGTGATCACACACGGCTGCATGCAATACTGGGGAAGTTAGGAGAAATTCAATTATATTGATTTACAGAAGAAAGAGACAATAACAAATGTAATGGGTAGTTGCTATTCCATATTTTATCGTGAGCCATTAAGACTTCGGGTTCTAATATCCTCTACCTTTAGAATGAAATTAAAACAATCATTTTCGGGATGAGGTGCTTCTCCACACAGAGCCTGGAGCTGCCAGCTAACCAAGCGTCGACACACATAAATCAAAACCTCCTCAAACCTGGGTGCCCTCAGATACTTGCTGGAAATCAGTGGAAGAAGGGCTCCTCTCAGTAAAGGTTCTTCTTGGTACAAAATATGCCAAGCGTGTGCCCCACTCATTGTGCAAACCTCGTTGTAGACGGGATAAGTACACAGTAGGAGTCTGAATCTGAAGAGGCTTCTGTTTGACATCCACGCTTTGAAGATCCACCTTCTAATTACTATGTTGGTGACCACAGTCTACAGCGGGGAAATAGAAAACTCGAAGTATTAAGCTAAAGCAAGTAGAGAATTGTACTGGTCTGTAGCATGTTCCAGGTACCAATGATTTTATGGGAGACTTCAGAAAAAAAAAAAAAAACACAACAGATTTTTAGAGGGGTAGCAAAACCAGCCATCCAGACGTGAGGTTACCAGCTAAGGAGGCCCTGGCATCGCCTGCTGCTGGATACACATATCACTAGTGGCAGCTTAATGTGCTGCTGCTCTGAAGCCAGGTGTGCAGCTCCATTCCCACAAGGAATAAAGCCCCGAGCCTCTCCTAACTGGCTTTCCTCGTCTGGCTCACCTCTCATCAGGTCTGCAGTACCATGATGGTCCAGATGGAAAACAAAGTGTGACCGATTCTCCAAACCTCTTCCCTTCAGCGAACACAGTCCGAAACCCCCTCATGGATAGGTGTGCTGCCAGTGGAGGAGTTTCCCTCCCCAGCACTCAGATTCTGCTGGGGACACACAGCCAGGCAGCTGCTCTGTCTAACATAGGCTGAAAACACTTGTTCTTTTTTATGGGCAAAGGCTAAAAAGCTGCTGAGACATATTCCAGCATTGTAATGTTGCTCTGAACAGAAAACGATAGGATAAAACTCTGGCTTTGTGAAGTATAGCATTTTAATGTTAATTGTGGTTTAGGAGCCCTGCTCAGTAGTTGAATGAGTGACCATTTGTTTGCATCATCTTAAGCTACCACTGCATGCAGTTTTATGGCAATTTAACAGAGTATTTATAGCCAAGGCTAATAACTTCCCTGCAGTTTTTCTTAGCTCCTTGCAGTCATCTGACACCTTGAATGGCTCCTGCCCACCCACTGCCTGGACCGAGCAGCAACGTGCTGCCAAAGCAGCAGTGATGCCTCCGTCTCAGCTGAGTGATGGGAGCAACTTTTGCCTACCTAAGGCATGGCCCCTTGTTCCCAGCAATCAGTCTCAGCGTCGTACATCTCTCTCCCCAGTGCTATCAGTGCTGAGGACTTCCCAAAAGCCCCCCCTTAAGAAACACCACAGTACCCCTTCACTGGGTCTGGTGGGACCCTGGTGCAGCTCCCACGGGATGTGAGGAAGACTGCTAACACACCCAGCCTTCCTCCACTGAGCAGACCAGAGTGCTGCTTCATCAGCTCACAGCTGCCTGGCACTTCTCCAGGTGATGCTTGCTTGATTTTTAAAAGCAAGCCACCCACAGCCAAGACCCACCACAGGTGGTTTCCCCAGCACTGGCTTTCTGCATGAAGCCCAGAGGCACCTCATGATCCCAAAGCACCAGTGGGTGGAAAGTGGCTCCCTGAGCCCTGCACAGGGGCCCTCCACAGAGCACTGGTCCTGCAGACCACCTCTAAAGTCTTTTCTCTGGGTGGGGAGAGTGCAGAGAGCAGTTACCTCCATCAGGCTCTTCCCTCTGTTTCACATCTTTTTAGAAGGGTGGGTGGATGGGTGGGTGGATGGATGGATGGATAGATGGATGGATAGATGGATGGATGGATGGATGGTTCAGTGGTTCAATGGTTCAATGGTTTGGTGCCTCCACCTCCTCAAGAGTGCCCAGCTCCTGCAGGGCAGCTCAATGAGGGCTGGCTGTACCCCAGACTGGGCCTGGAGCTCCTCCTTCCAATGCTTTCAGACCATCTTTGGGGAGAGATGACCCGATGTTTGAGTAGAGGCCAGGCGGGTGGGAGGGGGCTGTGGGGCATCCCTGGGGTGCAGGGCAGGGATGTGAGGGGAAGCAGCAGCTGCACACCTTCCCTAGGGAGCAGAGAGCTGAGAGACAAGTTTCAGTGCCAGTTTCAAAGGCACATGCTTCTCACAATTAACCCTCTGACCTCCCTGCATGCCCTGGGCCAGGGCAGGGGCAGGCAGAGTAAATTGCTCTATCAGGCTTTGTTTATCTCTGTGGGAGGAGATGCTACATCCTCTCTGGGTGCCCTATTCCTTTGTTTGGCCACTGGTAACAACTAAAACATCCAGGCAGGCTGGGATTTAATCTCAGTCAACATCTGAAAATGTCATCGAAGCTGAGCAGAACTGGTCACCCTCATCCTCCCTTTCTGTGTAAAACTGTCACCCTCTGCCTGGCCCCAGTCCAGCTCTGCTCCTGGGAAGCCTGCACCACCTGGGGGGTAGCATCGCATTAGGACAGGAGACAGTCTCTCAGCCAGACCAGCTCCCCCCTCTGAGCTCACAATCCACGTGTTTGATAATTCACAGAGTCAAATATTCTACCTTTTGCCATTTAACCTTTGTTGGCAAAGTTAATTTGCAGAGGCAGATTGTGAGCTCTGTGGGACAGAAACCGCATTTTTCTACTGTGTTGTACATAGTAACAGTTTCTATGTAATATTCCATAGAAATAAGAGTCTTTATAGGACAGACTAAATATAACAGCTCTAATGAAGTTACCTCTGGTCTTAAACATAACATTTTGCCTTTTCAGCCTGCAGGGCTTTGGCACATGCATTGTTCCCCTTTCTCAAAAATAGGGGAGTGGGATGGCTGTTTTTTTTGTCCTTAGGCAGCTTTACCAGCTGTTTTTCTCTCCTCATGCAGTTTTACCTTCCTCCTTTTTGTCCTGGGAGCTGCCTCAATACATCCTTTACTTTCTAAATACTGCATGGTGATCCTTAGGATATGTCACATCACCTTTTGCCACCTCCTCCTGCCCAGGCTACTTCCTAGCTCTGTCCCACCACTCCATGGCCTCCTCACCCTCACCCCTGTCACTGCCTTTCTTGGCATCTCCATCCCTCACTACTTCCCAGAACTACCTAAATCTCAGCAGAAAACAGGTCTGCCACCTTTTGCTATGCTCATTTTTTTTTTTAATTTCCTGTTACTGTGCTTAAAAATGAGGAGATAAATCTTATGTGAGAGAAAACAAAATCATCCCCCAATGTCAAGATGAACAAAAGGAAGCCTTGCCTGGTTGGCTAGAGTGGAATTGAAACTTCCCTCTAAAAGCTTTCAGCACAGTAGCTTAAAAACTGAGGAAACATTAATGACCTCAGCTAATGAATTAGGTTGCTCAGGTTGATTCCTGCTTTTGAGTTATGTGGCACCACACAGAGTGCAGCAACGCAGCCATCCAGGTTAAAAATGGATCACCTCCAGGCTCACAGACAGTAATGGAAGACAAGGGATTCCTGCCTGGCCCCAAAGAGAGAGTGCCTTGGATCACTGCACCCTAAACATGTGAAGTTATTAAATGTGTTTGTTGGGACCATCTGCTCTGAGAGCTGCAGCGGGCAGGCAGGAGGAGCTGCCTGCCATGGCTTGTTGTCTGTAGCTGCTTATCTGGAACCCGAGTCACAGTTGGCTGCTGGTCCAGAACTGAGAAGCGAAAGACACCCAAATGAAATGTAGTCAGCTCGAGCGATGCTTTAGCATTTCGCTCACGGGCCGCCTCGCCTAAAATCACTTACAACTTCTGTTCCACATGCAGAGGGAAAGCGCACTCCAGAAGTCACAGGTACTCTACAGACGCACAAAAATAAACAGTGGCTTAGCTAAAATTGTGCATGGATATGAGGAGGGAGGGGAACCCAGCATCCTTATTATGCATTTCAGGCCCGCAGATAATAAGAATCTCATTTTCCTCTCCTGCCTACTCTCTGCATCCTCTCCCACTGCAGGGAGTGTTTGAAGAACCCAAATAAGCAAAGAGTACCTGACGATGTGCCACAGCAGATGCAGTGGTGGCACTTGCTATTTGCACCCAATTGCCTTTCTTGTCTAAGACTGACATCATGCCCTTGTAAAACAAGCCAGAGTCTCTGCTCCACACCCCTTCCCTAGAACAGGCACACCTGCTATAGCTGTACCTATAGAACTCGTATCTCTTCTATTGGTAGAATAGATTACACTCATTACCTGTACCCAAAAGTGTGCTGGATGAAATTGGTGGACAAGCTCCTTTAAAATACCCATTTTTCATTGCCTGTGAAGGCCAGATCCAGGCAACAGCGCTCTGTACAGTGTGCATTGCAACAACCTGTAGATCACTGTGTGACGTGAGACTTACCTGCAGACTGCCAAGCTGACCAGGAGCTCGAGACGAGAGACCTCAGTGCTTCTGACTAACCTCATGTGCTCAGGTCCTGTGGGCCACTGTGCACCACTCTCCCTCATGAAGCAGGCACCTCTTAGCCAAGGTCATGAAGTCACTCTCTTTGGCAACAGTGACCAACACAAGTTACAGCCAACAGCCTCTTGGCTGGGTTTTTTTTCTACAATCTCTGTGGCTGCCTTTGCAAAGGGCAGGGTGGAGGCTAATGCCACTGGTCGGCTGCCTGGCTGCTGGATGGTGTTCCAGGCAGCCAGGCAGCAGTCGGGAGTTTTCTGCCTAAGGGAATCTCAACTTGGGATGTTCAAATTCCAAGTAATAGGTCAATTTACTGAGGTAGACCCAGAGGTCTGTGCTTGCAGGAGCCTGAGATGCTCGTTTGAGCACAACACTGTCATGAGGAGCCAGCCACTTGCCAGCCTCAAAGTCTCCAGGCTGGGGCTGCAACTCTATTCCAAAAAACCCAATACACCATGCAACATTCTCTTTTTCTGTGTTACCACTGAGAAACTCTGTGTCTTCTCATGTGGCTGACTGTACCCAGCTGTCACCACCAAGCAAAGGCAGCTCAAAGCCACATCCACTCTGGCAAGCCAAGTTGGAGAGTGTGGCCACATAGCCAGGGGGAAGAGCTGCACCAGAGGGACTGTGTGAGGGGTAGCAGAGAGGATCTTCCTTCTGCTTTGCTCTCTATTCTGTGTTTTCTCCTTTTATCACTTTCATTCCTCCTTTACCTTTTCCTGCTGTCTTCTAACTCCTCTTTTCTTGATGATAAACACACCCTTGGGTCCCACCAGAGCTCAGTGGGTTCAGTCTCTGACATTTGCAGCCCCCAACACCAAACTAAGCCGTGCTTTCTCTCAGGCAAGAATCACCAGTTCCCCTGCCAAGTCTCTGCACCTCCATCTCCCCACACAGCTTTTTCCTCACCAGCCCCCAGAGTCACCAAGCTGTCTGGGTGAGGCTAATTTGGAAACCACAAGCAGATGTCCATGGTGGCAGAGGGCAGCGTTTGGCTTGGTCAGGAGAGCAGAGCACTGTGGATGCCTGAGTTTTGACGCCAAACCCACAAGTCCCTTGCGGGTGCACACAGACATGGGGCGTCCCTCTGTCCAGTCGTGTTTGGACCCGCAGCTCTCCCCTCCCAAAGCGGCATCTCTGCTCACATCGTCACTCCATTCTCTGCTGCCAGCACTTGCTCAAAGTCAAAGCTTGCTCAAACTCAACTGGCATTCACAGTGACTGCGTTAGGGGTACCTATATCCTTTATTCCCAGAGTTTCACCATGCCACAGGGAGCAAATACTCTTCAGATTTAGTTTAGTGCAAGAATTTGTTTCATTAAATGCTCACTAGAAACCCCTCACCTTATCCATGCTGCTAATGCTGCACAGGAGTCGGCATTAATCCAACATGCAGCCACCAACACTCAAATTTGTTGCTAATAAACATGAAGAAATGCTTGGCTGCTGATGCATCCATGACCTTGTCTCTGGCATCACAAGGAATTGCTGTTTTCCCCTTACCTGACACCTTCTCTTCCATTTTCCAGGATGCGAAACAATCGATCATGGGGGCAGGGAGGGAGGTGGGAGCTGAGGGGAAATGCTCTTTCTCGCTCCCAGAGGAGGGAAGAAAGGAGCTCCAGGACACTTTTAACCCAAGTAAAAAGCATCAGGATAGCAGTCTGGCACCAAGTCATCCCAGAGAAAAATTAGCAATGATCTCCACTGCAACAGGAACAGGAGCTGGCTGGATATTTGTCAGGATTTTGGCATGTGTGGGTTGGGGTTGGTTGGGGTTTTTTGCTTTTATACAAATTAATTTAGAAATGGAATGCAGAGGTGCCCCTTCTATCGCGGATCAGCTGAGAAAATGTTGATTTGCTGTTTTTGTGAGGGTTTAAGCGATAAGGTTCCTCTTGCTTTCACTGAAGCAGCCCATTTCTACACCATGGATGTACTGGTTTGCTTCCTCTTTGCTCATTTGTGAGGAATATATATCAGCTATATCAATGTTTGTTTGTTTTCCATGTTTGTGTTTCAGACCTCCTTTTTTTCCTCTCCAGGCATCCTTATTGACAGACTAATAAATATTACAGCCTCTCTTTCCCATGGATTAGGAGGGCTGCAACTATCTGTTCAAATGCTCAGGATAATCCATTTTTTCACTGCACATAATAGGGGAGGGGAAGAAAAAGCATCAGAACTCGCGATGGGCAATCAGGCAGGAGAATAGCGTGTACACAAAATGCTCCGTAGCATCTCTGGAATTACACTGTACCTGTTTCTGAAAGCTTCATCTTTCATTTCAGGATTTTGTATACCAAAAGATCCAGCTGCAGGCTTGAATCACTGTATTCCCATCCAGGCAGCTCACAGAAATCATGCAGGAGGAAAGCCGTACACCAGCACCAAGGGGGTTATTGTTTTCAGCAGGCCAGGTTAAGAATGGGTGTTTCAAAACCACAGCGTGCCTGTATTTTTGGAATTGAAGAATTGGGTCTGAGGCTCTTGAGTCAAGAGCAATCTTCTGGTCTTCTCAAGCACCCAAACAGGTTGCCACAGCCTTACCTCCTTTCCCAGAGGTGGTGCTGAATTTGTTAGTCCTGTGCTGCAGGGTGGGACCAGACGTGGGAAAGCCACACTAGATGTTCAGGCAGGATTTGCATCTCTGATGTATTATGGCTGCAAAGCTCGATGCTCTAGGCAAGACCAAGGCAGTGGGACTTACTAAAATCACTGCTTTTCCTCAAAAAAAGTCATTTCTTGCCTTTACCACAGGGAAGTTACCCACGGACTCACGGAGATTTGAGAGCACAGGGCATCGGCTATATAAAACTGACAGGAGTACAGGAGAAATGAGATATGAAATTAAATAATGGATTATAACACTTGTCTCTTGCCTGCGAGAATTTGGAAAATAAGAGACAGGAATGTGCCTAGCACCAGAAATACCATTAACAAAGGCTCATGCAAGGTTTTATTTTTATGAAGACATGCTCAAAAGGAAGACAAGCAAAGCATGGCTCTAAAACAAATATAATTTTTCACAGTCAAAAAGATTAGTCTTGCTCAGTAGTCTACAGCTAAGTAGGAAGAGCTAGTAATTAGGTGACACCAGAAAAAAAAGAGAACAACACTGCAATCTTACAAAAAATATTGGAGGGCTGACGCTTTCATACAATGACAGAAACTTCTGATGTCTAAGATGGGAGATTTACATCAAACTCATTTTGATGAAATGCCTTTTTTAAGGCTAGGTTAAAAGGGCTGTCAGAGACACAAAACTTGAAAAGATCCTGCTGGAAAAGCCCAGTGAGGATTCACTGTTACTGTAGATCACAGCTGCAAATCCTGGCCAGAAAACCATGGTGGACTGACCAAGCACATCCCAGCTCCAGGGAGTGGTGATGCAGAGCCAGGATTGTGAGACCCAAGAAAAGATTTGCAAGGCCCAGTGTCTTTGCAGAAAGGCTTTCCCATCCAGTGTGGAAGCACGTGTGGGCTTCTGCAGCTCCGCTGCATTGACAAGAACACGGTGAGGACCCACAGAAACATACCTTGAGAGAAACCCCAAAGGTCCATCCCCATGGGGCCTTGGTACAGAGATGAGGAGGGGAACCTCTCATGGGGATCTCTCAAGAAGTCAAGGCACTCAGCAGGTGAAACATGAGCACCAGCATGAGGGTCTCCTATAAACTGAACACTTCTTTGAGTGGGTAGAGAGAGGTTCAATAGAAGGGTTGGAAAAAAACTGTTGTCCTAGTTAGAACAGCTGGGACCAGTTCATCACTGTGTGGGTGTAACCCAGACTGTGTATTCTACACCCTCTATGTCATTTTCCAGGAACTGTTAACAACAGACCCTTTGCAGCAGCTGCCCGGAGCACACCTGACCCCTCAGGCTGTCAGCTGGGAGTTAAGAGTTGAGATAGGAGGATGTTCCTGTCCTCACACCCACGACTCACAATCACCCATTGTGGAACTCCCCGCCCTGGGGAAGGTACTGGGAAGGTACTGGCATTCCTGCCCAAAACTGAGTGTATATAATCTTGGGGTCCTGGGACTTGTGGTACCACTCGTGGGATCCAGAGGAGGACCAGAACCCTGACCGGACTGCGACCATCGCTCGCACCAACAGGTTTTTCCTCTCCTTTTGCTTTTGGACTCAGGGGACTACGTGGGGCTCAGCACAGGGGCCAACAAACATCATTCTGTTCGTGCCCCAGGGTGCCGGGTTATGCATCTGGGGTTTTGTGGGTGAAAACCAATTGTCCGTTTGTATAATTGTATTTATTGTATTATTTTTATTAAATTGTAATTCCGACTTATAATCTCTTTTGAGTTGGGTTCACTTCTCCTGCCCGTTTACCTTTAAACCAGCACAATGTAATTGAGTTCATTGCTGACCTCAGCTAGCACAGAGGGAAAATCATTTCTGTCACGGATAGAGGCAAGCTACATGTCTGAGGAAAACAAAATATTGAACCGTTTCTTTCAAGTAACGAGTTTCTATCCCAGAGCTGAAAACATCTTAAGCTTCAGCACTTGGACTCATGTTCCTCAGCTTGGATGGAAATCTGAGTCTGCACTGGCTGTCCAGGGTCTCTCATGGGTTAAGGGGGGAACAGACACCTCTGGGATGCAGTTCAGCTCAGCTAGTTCAGTGAGCTAGTTTAGAAGGAGATGAGCCACATCCTAGAAAGGGGTATTTTTCTCCATCAGATAAAAAGAGGAGCTTTACAACACAAGGATCTACACATGAGCTGGTCGGTCACCATCACCTGAAACCAGGGTGGGATTCATCTTACCTAACTGAAGGAAAATTTGTCATACGGGAGCTGGCAGAGGAAAAAAAACAAAGAGAAGCAGAATTAAAGGAGGAGAAAAAAAAACCAAAATAAAAGCCCAATTCCCAGTAGTAGGTAAAGGCAATGCAGAGAGAGATACCTCTAAAGTAAAACGAAGAAGAGACAGAATAAAAAAACCTCTAAGCTAGTGTTTCTGAACATTCTGAAGGAAGCCAGATTCACAGGCCAAGGCTGGCACAGGCCTGCTTATGCTGGGAAAATATCTATATTGATTTTGGATCATTATTCTTAGAATCCCAAAATAACATGATTAAAGATTACAAACCAGTAACAATGTGTCTAAAAGTCTATCTGCCAGTCCCAGCATAACAACTATGGAAACAACAGATAACAAACCACAGCTTGGCTATTACAAGTTAAAGTGTTCCAGGGGTAAAAAATTATTGTGAATAAAATCCACTGAGCCCAAAGTGATTTGGCTCAGTCTGGGTTCTCCAGCTTATCTAGCTCATGGGAAGCAATGCCTACTGTCCCAGCCTGGCATACAAATGTGTAATGAGGTGTTACTCTGTTTGCTGGGAGGCAATTCCACCTTCCTCGTGCCTCCAAAGGGACTACTAGAGGGGACAAAACCTGTAAAAGAAACAGAAAACCCTTCATCAGGTTCATCCAGGGAAAAGAGAGATGCCAGCTCCAGTTCTGCAAATTGCAGAGGGAGGCTGGCTGAGCTCCTTGGACCTGGAAGGGGACTGAGGGGTCAGCACAGGGACATTTAGGGTCCACAAGAGTGAGAAGCCCAGTGCCAGGCACAACCAAGTCCCACAGAATTGCTTGCTCAGTGCTATGCAAGTCTATCCTTTCTTCCTTCCAGACAGTGGGGCTGAACTGCAGAGTCCCACAGCAACCCAGCCAGAGCAGTTTTGGGAACAGCAAGAGTCCGCAGCCAGGGACAAGCAGATGATGCTTTTTTTCAACTGGCAGGAAGATTTTTTCTTTTTTTTTTAATTTATCTCATACACTGAGATGCATCCAAGTCATTAATCCAGCCAGGCAACTGCCTCCCCTCCCCTCCACCTACTGTCTGTTTGAAGAAGATGTAACCAACAACTGGACCCCTCCGCCCAACGCGTGACTGTACCTCCATGGTGGCTGAGCTGCCTGGAGGGGGGAGCAGGCTGGTCCCACAGGGGCCAGCACTGCCCAGGGGCTGTGCAGTTATTGCTGGAGCTGCAGCCCCTCTGGGTCCCCAGCAGCTCCTCTGTGTCCAGGGCACTGTGACTTCAGGGTCTGCTGCAAGCTTGACATTCTTGGCAGAGGAACAAGAAAGATGGAGGAGGGAGAGCGTGATGGAGAAGAATTCAATGCTGTTCTGAGCGCAGTGAAAACTACGGAAAGAAAAAAATAATCCTGCAGAGGTAGAAAAGCTGATTTACAGCCGAGCTCATTTTTAGAGTGGCAGCCACCAGCATCTGCTAATGGCAGTAAAAGTCCTCCCACTTTGGCTACACATCAGCTCCTGTATAAACTCCTCTGAAGGCTCGCAGGCATTCTGGGATGGCTCTTTGCGTGCATTTTATTGCTTCAGCGCTTGTGAAGGGAACAAATTTCTGTTCCTGATGGCCAAGAGCCACACATAACCTGCAGCCTCACCTCTCACTGAGGTTCAAACTCCCCTGCATTCCCTGTCCCACACCCACTCGGTAACACTGCCCCGGACTGCTGAGTCCCAGCCCAGCACCCACAGCTCCACCAAGCCTCTACTTCCCAGTGGAGGACAAGCTGGGCTTCCTTCCACCTGGCCAGGAGTTCCCTTAGGAGGAAGGCTCCAGCTCACCAAACGCAGAGCAGGAATTGCCTGGAGAGTGCAGCACGCACAAGCCACCCTAGGCACTGCCAGCAGGGCAGGAGAACAGCTACAACTTCTGCTAAAATTCCTCTGCAAAGGACTCAGGATGCTAATGGGTTTTAATTTTCCATGAATTTGCAAAAGCAGTATCCTGCAAAGCTACAGCCGATTGTTCATGCTTCCTCACCTAGTCTAACATTTATTATATTTTTCAAACAGACATTAGTATTAATTTAATCTTGATTTTATTTTTTTTTTCCTGAAGCAGGCTATAATTATGTATGCTTTTCCCTGTGACATTTGCTGGGATATAGTGAGGCCAGGGCATTTTTAAAGACTCATTCAGTATAACTAGCATTTCAATTAGTGTAAGCACATGAAGTAAACATTTTTAAAAAACAGCCTAGTCACTTGAACTCATACACATGGGACAATTTGATTTTTAATTGACTGCAGTTTTTTATTTTTTCAAAGGATAGGAAGTGTGATTGAGTGGTGGAGGTCCTAGCAGAGTACGCATGTTAAAGCATGCTGAATTTCTCCTCATTTTCTCCTCACAGCTGTAATATATTTTCCTTTCCACAGCTGAAGCTTCATGATGACACTTAATCTCTGTGCTGCTGCCTTTACTTGGGGAGATTTTCATATAGGAAATTTCCTACTGAGCAACACTGTTTCACTGAACAAAGCTGCATCTCTTTTGGTCCATCCCATCAGAATGCCTGAGCATGGATTGGCAAAGGCATAAGTAATATTTTCAGTGGTTTACCCTTGCTCTTTATAAGCAATCACAGAGAAATACGGTATTCATCTCATTCCTATATTTCAGGGAACATCTCTAAAAAGAAAAATAAAATAAAGGCCTCCTTTGGGGGTTCACAGGTCCCAGCTACCTACTGAGAAGTAGGTCATTAAAGCAAGACTCACATCTCACTGTATATTAGTGCAGCATCTCACACAACAGACCCCTGACCTTGCTTGGGGTGCTGGGCAGGAGGCGGCAGCGCTCTGCAGCACTAACAACCATTGCGCCTTTAATAAGTTGTCTCAAATTACCACAGGAGACATTAAGGAAAGAGACATTTAATTACAGTTCTCTGTTACAGGGGGAAAAAAAAAAAGAAAAGGCAAGGATCATTTTGATTCATCTCCCACAAAGCGTGGGAAAAGAAGACCATCTTCCCTGTTAAGTCTCCTTTCTGTACCACGGTGACCGAGGCCGAGGGGCAGTGGGGAGAGGACACCAATGGCTCCTGCAGAAGTAAAGTGGAAGGCTCAACTCTTCCAACCCACTATAAAGGCAGTTACATTATAGCACTGGAGAGGTTGTCCTGCTTGGAGAAAGCTCCCTTGTGTTCCCGGCAGCACCTGCTGGTTGCACAGCTCCGAGTGAGGCGTGTTTGTGAGAGGGCTCTAATACTCCTGGGCTTGTTGCAGGAGCCACAGGGAGAAATTATGCACTGAAGCTGAAGAGCCAGGCTTGGGAAAAAGACAAACCTGAGCTTTCCCTGCAGGAAGCAGAGGCCTGGGGGCTTACGTGGTAAGAGGGGCATGTCCCTAAAGTGACTGCTCAAAGGCACACGGGGGAGGCTCCCGCCATGGGAGCAGCAGTGGCAAGGAACTCTGCATGCAGGTACCTCATCCCTGAGTAACCCAACCAGGCTGCACCAAATTGGGCAGGTCTTTGGCCCCAGTTCCCCCCAAGACCTGGAGAAACATGGGGACAGCACTCAAGAAGAAACCCAGCATCTGCACTATTTCTCTTCCCAATAATACTGTTGCAATACCTAAGTGAAGTGTGATTACAAAAGCCAAGAGTATTTCTAAAAATAAAGAAATACCAGGAAATGCCTACATATGAAGTGCAGCATTTTATCTAACACTCCCAATTGAACTAAACGCTGTGCTGCTCACTCTGCTATTCCCAGAAAAACCACGGTGCATCTCCAATTGATTTACCCTTATTACTCATTTTGTAGTGGGGTTTGCAAATTCCTCTCCCAGCACAGCACGTAATTTTTCTCCATTGCTGATGAACAGCAGCAGGCTGACTCCGATAAATCCCACTTGGTCAGAATCGAGTATCTCCATAATCATTCCTCCTAACCGAGTGGGTGAAAACGCTGCTGGCACTGCATTAGTGGGAGGCAATTTCAGTTAGTTGCATTTATCCTTCCTTTAGCCTCTTCCACAGATCCCAGAGCTTTCCCATTATTTCAGATGCTGGAGATGCTTTCCTCAACTTAGGTGCAAAGCAATCCTCTCCAGGAGGAAAGGAGATTTGAATGCCATCATCTCTGGGAGGAAAATCACCTTCAGAAAGGCTCGACTCAGAACTATCAGTTGTTCCCAAGGGGAAGCGAGCATTCCAGTGCCCTTTTCCTGCCTCAGGTGAAGGCATTTGGCTTGAGCTGGAACCCAACAGGTCCCATGGTCGGAATAAGATTTATGAGTGGCTCAGCAGAGTGTTTGGTTTCGTGCAGTTACTACACACTGACAAGTGTCCTTACCTTGACACTTCTGGGGCTGGCGTTTCCTGCCCAACAGGAAAATTGTCAGCCCAGAGGCTCTAACTAATTAATCCCTGGCCATCCTCAATATTTGCTGATAAGATCCCCGAGTGGGAGTCCATGCTCCCTTTTCCTGGCCATGGGTAACCTCATTTCTTTTTTTTTTTTTTAATTGAACTTGCTGTAGGTGAGTACCAGAGATAAACGGGGGAGGAGGAGGGAGGTGATAGTTTAAACACCAAAGCTGACCTGCCTGGCATGCCAGTGATGCTCCTCCACTGGCAAACCATTTTCCTACCTCTCCCTACGGCAGAGGAGAGGCAGCACGGGACACCACTGCAGGAAACGCAGACCCATTAGCTGTGCCTCTCAGTTAAAGATGACATCTAGAAAGCTCTTTACCACAGGAAGGAGATGGCTAACTATGCCCCTCAGTAATCTCAGGAAGGGATACAGGAGCTGGAGCCTCCCCCATGCCCTTCCTACAGGAGACTCAGCCCAGCTCCCTGACCCATGGACTGGTTTTGCCTCGAGATCCCGGTGCCCCCCCAGGCCTCCAGAGGAAACCACACTATTTTTTCTCAGGGACACCTGCCCGGACTCTGCCAATTAGAGGTAGAGTTGCAGAGACTGCAGAATTACTCTCATTTTGTATTTCATTTTTTTCAGTTAGATTAGTTCAGGGATCAGAAAATGAATGAGCTTAGCTCAAGTCCCACAAGCCTGCTTTTCCTCCAGGCAGCTAAACATGCAGCTTGACTTGCTAGGCAAACATTTAATCACTTTCTGCACTCAGCATCCTCCATCATGCTGGGAGGTGGGCTCTGGCCAGGTTCCTTAAACAGGCAAAGCAGCCTCATGCATATGCTTATTTCCCAAGCAAGTTGTGGTCGACAAGGTCGACAAGCATGAGGACAGACACAAAGAGAGGAAGTCACCTTTTGTAAAGCGGCAACCTTGTAAATAGAATCAGGTTAAATGGGTTTCTTGACTTCGAGAGCATCCTCAACGCAGCTATGAAACAGGAACCCATCTGATAACGTACCTATCCAATAATTTATTCCATGAAACATAGGGGGAGGGAGATTCACTTTCATATGTTACCAGAGCCAAGTATCATGGGTTTGAGTGGAGGGCATTTAAGTTTTCTAAAGTCCTCCTTTCCATGCAAGCAGCAGGAAACTCATACTACTTGGTCTATCCAAAATAAGACTGAGGTGCAGCTGCCTCCTCATCAAGTACCAGGCTGGGAAAAAGTGGCTGATCGTGGTCCTTGACCTAGCAGAAGGCAATGCAATGAGGTATACCAAGGAGAAAACAAAAAAGATGCTGGGCAAATTAAGGCAGCAAAGGTAACTTAAAATTGAAGCAACTTGCTTGGGGACCTTGTGAATTCATCATTGCTTGAAGTCAAGCCTGGGCATCTTTCCAAGGCCTACGTTACAGCTCAAGAATAAATTACAGGTGTGACAGAGCTGATGTTCTGGAAGCACAGAGATACGATAAAGGCCGCGGAAACAGTCACATCAAGCGGATATCATTATGAATAAATTGTTATTCCTTACCTGATGGGAACTGCTGAAGTATGTGGGAGAGGAGAGGGGAGAAAGGGATAATTAGGGCAAGCTCCCACAACTGCCTGTATCGATGGTTTGTCCTCCTGAGACATCACCTCCCAAGGAAAACAGAACCACTTGGTTTGGGAGGCTGGATGAGACCCTTGAGGTAAATACCAACAATGCTGGGCTTGGAAGAGCAGTCCTCACTCTGGTACCAAACGCCGAACATGTGCTCCACATGCACCACCTGCTCCTACTGCTGTCCTGCTAACCTGGGCAAACGGGGACCTGCTTTGTAGGAGCCTCTGCCCTCAGCTGGGGAGGTCGACCTGGCATCCAACAGCTGGAACCTACCATGGTACATCAGAAAGCAACTGCAGGTTTAAAACCCATTCCTGGGTTTCCAGACTTCAAAACCTACAATTCATCCCACCTGATCATTTACCACTAGACGTGTGGGTCCTTCATGATCCCAGCACAGCTTGTGCCTCCCCCTCAAATTATATTCATCTAGACTTTTCTTCAGAGAAATCCCCCAAATAAATCATTAGTGATTCATAATTTATTGAAGCAGTTCCCAATCCTTTGGAATAGGTATTGCTCGGGCTGTCATCTGACAAGATTAATCACTTTTCAGAGCCACTGGGAACACCCTCCCCATCCTTGCCTCCTCAGAGTTTTGCTGTCTCTGGCAAAGTACAGGCTGGAGGTGCCACCTGGCACTCCTGCACTGAGCACAGGCCGTTGAGAAACAGTTGTCTGTAGAAAGATAACCAAACTCAAAAGTTCCACAGCAATAAAGAAAGCGGCACATCTGTCACTCAGCTCTGCTAACGATTAATTCCCTTTGCTGCCTCATTTCCAGGACTTTGTCAAGAGCTAGTTTCTAGCCCTACCACACAGTCTGGGCTGAAGCACCCACCTTTCCACCCTCCTTGGCCAGAAACCACCTCCTGCAAAAATAAATCCTGTCAGTTCAGGTCTCTAAGCTGCTCCCTGCACCAGGGGCATAGGCTACACTCAGTGCCTCCCTTCCATCCCCCAAGGACTTGCAGTGCTTCCTTCCAGCCCCTCACTGTTCCTGCTATCGCCCTTCTGCAGCCTCTGCCTCACCACTGGACAAGAGGTGGATTTTTTGCCAGTAGATTTCAGTATCTTTGAATGGCCAGAGTAATAAACTTATGCCAAGCTTCCCACATGAAAGACCTCCTTATAAGGGTGGTTAGGAGGGAGCGAAGAGGAAATATGAGGACTCATCCATGCCCCTTCCTCCTGTAGGGTCTACAGTTTCTTCCCCAGTTTTTGCTGTAGAACTATTTAAGCCAGCAGCAGCACACACACACTGCCCAGCTTCCAGCGACACACACATGGCTTCCAAAGACTTCTGCAAGCATTAATCAAACACTTCAGGACACACAGTTTTCACATACTAATTTACTTAAATGACATGTTACTTTGTCTTCACATCCAAGACACCTAAACAGCTGAACAGAAATCACAAACTGAATCTCAAAGGAATAATTAGTACATAAAAAATAAACCAGGCTGAGCTAAAGCCACCCAGGCAAGAGGCCCTTGGGGTCTGCCTAGAGAACAACTCATTTGGAACAAAATAGTCACAGCATAGTCACTGAAGAAATTTGGACAGTGTTCTCCAAAGCTCCAGCTATTCTAGGAGAAAAACCTGCTATAAAAGGCTGTCATGAAAAATGGAACCTGTGATCTGCAGCCAGACTCAGTAGGGAAAACAAACCAAGCTTTTCATCCATTAGTCAGGAATGGCCTTAGAGATGGGACCATGGCAGCAGTCCCAAGCCCCAACTCCCCCACAGACTGTGATGGTGCTTCCACTGCTCCCAACGTAGGTTCCATGGTGTTGATTTCTAGACGCCCACGCTTGTCTGTAGCTGGAGCACAGCCCAACAACCTTGTTGATGTGTATAATATCAAGACATTCTTCTTATGCTCTCCAACTTTCCTCAGTGCTTTATGCCTGGTTAGGAGTTTCCAGAAAAAACTGCTAAAAATACCATCACTGCCAAGCAGGGAGCCAACACCAAGGGCAGTATCCTTCTAGTATCGGAGAACTTCAGCTTTCAGAAAGCGAGCCCACACTGACATCTCTCTCCAGCAGCTTCTTGCATCCAGCCAAGGACCCATTCCTCCAGTCTGCTACATGACCTCAGCCTCTGTAATATTCCTGCAACAGGGACACACTCACAGCCACATGCAGCTCAAGTCAGCCCCTTCCCACTAGCATTGACTTTTCATGGGGCTTGTCTTGCACAAGGCAAAAATAACCCTTTGCTATTAGAGAATATCCACCACAAACCTCTTGTACAATACCTTGTTTGAGCACACTTCCTAAAACGACATTCTGGGGTCTTTGGTAGCCAAGTATCAAAAGGATTAGAAAACGCATCTTCCTTAGGTGTGTTGATTGCTCTTCTACAACTGTGAAACATTAACTAAGGGTTTTACCTCCCAAACCCCCACAGGTTGGCAATCCAAGCCATAACCGGCCCTTTTTCTAGGACTGACTAATCCATAGGAAGGACACATCCTAACACTTTCCATCTGCAGACATCAGACTGACATTACTGCCTACCCAGAGCTCAGGGGTGAGTTAACCTTGACTTAGGTTTGGCAGAAATTAGCAGGAATTACAGTTTTGCTCCACCTCCATGAGCACGTTAACAACCTGCAGCAGTGCTGTGAGTCCCCCCAAGTAACCAGCAGTTGTTTGAAGCCTTTAGTAGGTTCTGAATTTTTAAACAAAGACATATTCTCCTGAGGGTTTACAGGCCATTAAGTAAACATTAAACTTTTTAGCAAAATGTAAAAACATTGAAAACCTTCTCAATTACTCAGCTTTTATTTATACAGCACTGTGACCTCTCTGTCCCAGGAGGCTGTAGAAACAAGACAGAGTTACTAAATGAAAAAATGCACCTTTACAAGAAAAATAGAGATGATTCCACTGCCTTTTGGCAATCTTTAAATGTAAGAACAGCAACAAAAATTATATAAACCCCCTTTGTTTCATTTTACAGATTACTTTCGTCTTTTCATACCAGAGCAAAACCAAAACATTGCAGAAGGACAGAAAACAGGACCACATTCACTGGCCTCTTGTTAACACAATTATTCAGGAAATCCTTAAGATTAACTTGTTTGATCCAGGAGATTACCATCTCCAGTGGACAAAGTAAAAAAGCAAAGAGTTTCACGAATGCAAGATTAGTCTCTCCGTCATGGCCTCAAAATGGGTTCACCAACCAACCAGGAAGCAATTTGAGGGGCTGGATGCTCTCGTGAGTCAATAAAGCATTGCTGAAATCTTGCTGCTTCTCATGGCACACCGACACGTCCCTTCGTTAGCAAGGCACGTCCTTCCTTGTCAGGTTTCTGCTTGGCCACAACACTAATGAAAGGCTGACAGGTAATCATTTAAAACTACATTTGCTCTAACGTTACCAAGTTATTTACTATCCACCTGGTCCAGCTCTTACTGCAGACTATGTAAATGCAACTAACAAGGCTTGGATTAGGCTCCTTACTGTTTATGTAATGCCTACTGCAGGGGCTACACTTGTGGTTTAAAGCATTAATACAAAAGTATCTTGGGAAGTTAGGGAATCATAAGTGATTTTTATTTATATACATGTATATCAAAATCAAGTTCTCTCCTCTTATTGTAAGAGATTTTTTTCTGCACCTCAAGAGCCAGGCTGGCAGAAGAGCACTCAGTATTTCTCATTATGGAGGCCCCAGGAAGCACACATTTGAGGGCAGTGAAGATGCAAGTCAGTTGATAGTTATTTGTTATGGGTCTTTCTTCCTGACACTGAATTCTGAACCACAAATCTGGAGCCCCGGGCAGATCCCAGTACTCACTGCTAACAATGCACTAAAATAAAACCAAGAGGAAGAGAAGTTATCCATCCATGCCTTGGGCTAAAGGCATTGTTCATAACAAATTGCTTGACTAGTTTATCTTCCTTGTGTGCATGGCACAATTCTCTTAAATTATTTTTCTGCTGCTAAATCCCACCGTGGTTCTGGGTCACTCACTGAGAGTCAAAGCAAGAGGCTGCTTGTGATGGAGCACAGGCACGGGGTATTGTTTGCTTCCCGAGTAAGGCACGGGGCTGAACCCACAGCCTCCCATGATTAATTGCAGAAACTGAAATCTTTATACAAATACTTTTAAAGGATAATTTGTTCAAGCCTAAAAGTTATCTTCTCAGAGTATTTGTACCAGTGAGACTTGACCGCACAAGGGGGAGAACCAGTCACGCGGCAAAAGGGAATTAGCTTAAAAGAGAACATCCAACTGACTGCTTTGGGGTTTATTAATAGGTTTTTTTAATTTATTTTTTTCAAGAGAGAACATTAACAGCACAGTATATTGATAAGAGACACAAAGCTACTTCTGGCATCAGAAAAGCTGTCCCTAAACTTGTACTGGACATGCTAAAAATGGTAGAAAATACACGTATATTTTCAGCATTAGTGACACTTCTTTGCAGGATGACACTTCTTACCTGAGCTGTCTCTTGAAAACAAGTGGGCCACAGGGCCCAAAGGAATGGAAACTGGGTCCAGTGAGGTTCCCCACACAACACAGATACATTTCTAGAGTAATTCAAAGGTACCAAGCCACAGGAGAGATAGTTCTGTAATCAGAGGCATATTTCAACAAGCAATGAACATTTGGGATCTTCAGGAGGACATACTCGTTTAGAAGCTCCAGAACTTTCCAGCCGTCCCAGATGTCCCACTGTATCCTGTGTCAGGAAGCAGGTTTAATCCTCCTTCATGAGGAAAGAGCACAGGACAAGAGTAAGGACCCTTCCTACAGGCAACCACGACAAGTGATTCAGGTATCAGTGATGGAGACAAACCTGTAGGACATGCCATGCTGCAGTTTGGGGAAACTCAACATCCAGTAGCTACTGAAAGGAAAATAAACGGAATCCTTCAAGCCAATCTTTCCCACAGGGAACCCAATTCAAGAAAACATAAGCCAACACAAAATTCCCAAAGCAATACAGCAGGAATCTCTGGGAATCTGCTGGTGCTCCCACAAACTCCCTTCTTGAGCCTCCCTGCACCAGCAGACAGGTTCTTGGTCTGGCACATGGAGAATGAATAATTACTGCATCCCAATGGCAAGTGTTCTGGCTGCTGTGGTCCAAGGCAGGCAAGGCTCCTGGAGCGAGCCAAGGCTTCTTCAAATCAGCTTCTATACCCAGAATAGCACAAACAAAATCCAGGTGAGTGCCACAACATGACATTTACTTGCCCAGGGACATGTCTCTCAGACTTCCCCTATCCTGAAGCCATTTATCCCACCCTGCAGACAGCACACAGAGCGCAGCCATGGACCTGACAACTCCAGGGAGCCCTCCATCCCCTGCTCTCACCCACACAGCTGTCAGCCAGCAGCTCCATCCTGGTGCATGACTGGACTCGAAATCCACAGCCAGCAGACTCCTACACAGTCCCAGCACCTCTCTTCACCTCTGATACCGGAGCTGTTTGGCCTCTGCAACCACTGGCCAGCTGCAGGCAGCTGAAAGCCACGATAGGGAGACAACTCCAGATACAATCAGAGGCAGGTATGTCTCCTGGAGCACCCTTCCACCAGAGGCCATGGTCCTTCCAACAGTACAGATTCCTGGGATTCAACACCCCTCTCCTGGAAAAGCAGCTGGCAGTAAGGGTGGACCTAACTGGCAAACCAGGGTTGCTCAACACTCTTCTGTACCAAGAAGAAGGGAACTGGGAAGCATCTTCTCCAGTACCATGTTCAGCACAGTAACCACAGCACCTCCTTCACATATTTTCAAAGTTTAGGATTAATGGAGATGTTTGTCCCCAAACCTGGAAGAATCACCTCACTGAGGCTCTGGACAGCCTAGTTTTACTCCCATCAACACTGCCTTTATCAGAACATGTGATGCCCAGGTGCCATTTAGAGAGAACAGGCACAACCCCCAGACCTCCTTTCCACCTTTCCAAGCAAGGCAGGAAGGCAGAGGTGTCTTCCTTTCATCTCCATCTGCTTGGGCAGACTGCTCTTCCAGAGGATGACCCAGGATTGTACAAAATACCCCACAGGAACTTTCCAAAGCATTGGTATGAGGCATCCACATTTCTTTGTCCAGCTGCAAGTGCAACACCCAGTGCTGCAGCGAGGGATCCAAGTCCTTCTCCCCTCCTGGGTTAAGCCCAGGCAGCCATGGCACCAGTGTGGTTAATTCCCAGCTTCCACATCCGAGACAGAGCCCTAGGCTCTACCTTAATCTATAATAAGGAAAGGAATAAGCACTTCCAGCATGTAATACATTAGATCAGTTTTCAACATCTAATTTAGAATTAAATTAATTATACCCTAGAAAAGCTTATTTCTTTCTAAGCGATCCTGGACAGTGAGCTCAGGCAGCGACATCCTTATCCACTGATGAATCCTGCACCTTGTGATAGACTAGTCAGGCACACTCCTCTCTCTGGCAAACCCACTGCACCCATTCTTCTGTTTCATTAATTCACCTAATTCTCTTTTCTGTCACAGCTTATTCTAAACCTTGAATACACAAGGCAGCATCAAGAACTGTGCAGCTGCCTAGATCTCCTATTCATCTTTTTCTTTTAGAAATCAGTTCAGTTTTGTCACACAGTCTCATCTACCATTTCAAAAGCTTATTCAGGTCTTGCTAAGCCATACAGTCTCATAAGCTAGGTGACAGACAAATTATGTCTGTTCCCGCAAAGCGTGCAGGTAGGGAAAATCACCTTCCAGTTCACATGTGCATGTTTTATTTCCATCATTCCACAGACCTTCTTCTGTTGCAAACTAATTTCACGAAAACTAAGCCTGTGTCCAGAATCAGAACAAACACCTCACCTCTCACTCACCCTTGCCTCCAGCTGGATACAAGTCAGCATGATGTGTCAGTTCTCTTACTCCCATTTCCCGATCTCCCCAGTGTAAACTTCTTGTCTGGTCAGTGTTTTTCCCCCATCCCAGAAATTCCTGCCCTTTGCTGCCCTTGCTAGGCTAGGCCTGCAGCCCTCCTCCACACAAACCTCTCCCCCTTTTAGTAGGGGAAACTTCCAGGTGATTTCTCCACCTCATATCAAAGTTCAGACCTCCTGTACGCTACTGTCCTCAAGAATTCCCTTCTCGATGACTTCAGAAACTAGTTCCCTTAATATTTTACAGTGATCCTCTCCTTAGCCTTTCTGCAGCAATAGAAAACAATTTTTCTACCACTGTCAGCAGGAGTGTTTTTGTTTTGTTGGGCTTGTTTGTTTTTACACACACAGTTTTTTGACTGTTTACTAAAAGCAAGACCAGAAATTACATTTGCCCTTATTACCACAAAGACTAGATGGGTGAATAAGCCAGAGCATGGTTTGGAGGAGAATGTTATAATGGGCTTGATAACTGGGTTTCTCTCTCAAACATCACACTGCATCTTTCACACTGGAAGATAAAGGTTTTGAAATGAAATCCAAGCTTATACTGTTATTTCATAAAGCTGATACTTGGGTATTTGATTAAGATCTCAACACACAAACAGCACCAACATTGAACTCTTCTCTTTCAGCCCAAACTCCAGCTCATACTGCATTCTACAAGGCATTTCCTATCCTAAGGGAGAAGTACTCCGTGCTGCCGTGTTGCTCATACTCCACAGGAGGGGAACAGCCTGGAAGACACACACATGCTTTGGAAATTCAGGTTTCCCCATATATACCTTTCCATTCTTAGTTAAGATCCAAAGTTTAGTTAAGGCCAGACCTCAAAGTCCAAACCACAGTAGTTGCTGAAGTGCTGATGATGCCTTAAGACTTCAGCACTGGAAATTATCAGATTCCAATTTGTTTATGTAGGACAGGCTATCAGGAATACTGAACAGATTAATTCACCACCGCATTCCTATTTACAAATACATACCACTACTAGGTAGAAATGTAGCACTTGCGTTTCCAAAAACAGCAGTATTACCACTACTTCATCTTTGCTTCTGGACTCCTCAGGAGACTCCCAAGGTGCATGTTCAGGCAGGGGAAGTTCCCATTTCCTCACCTCTTTCTGTTCCCTGATAGAAAGGAGGGGAAGTTCCTTTTTGCTTTTTTTTTGTGCCTTTTTGTTATGTTTTTGTTGTTGTTGTTTTTGGTTTTCTGTTGTTGTTTTACTTTGGGGCAAGAAGAGCTGGTTTGTATTGAAGGTTTAAGGGCTGAAAGAGCTTCGAGTCAAACAACTCCCCTGAAAGAGGAGGTCGCTACTTTACAATACTGGTACCATATTCTCTACCAGCAGGAAGATTACAAGGATGCTTTCCAGTAAGGAAGCACCCTCAGCTTTAAAAAATGTTGTCTGTTCTTCCAAAACCCCAGGCCCTCCTCCCTTCCCACTCCCTTACTTTACAATATAGAACGGCATGACTAATTCCTGCCCTCCACATGCTGCAGCATTGGAAACCACCACAGTATCTTTCTGTATTAGTTCTGCTGTAGAGAACCTCTTGTCACCTGTACTGCACTAACACCCAGAGCGCTGCTGGTACCTGCCTGTCAAAAGTAGCAAGGCAAGACAAAGCAGTTTCCCCCAAACTGCCCTATGAAGTCTTGTCTGGGCTTCTGCATTTAGTGCTTAGTAGCACCAAGCATGTGAAGAGACAAAACACAACCTTCCTGAAAATCTCAAGGCACAAAACTTCCTGCCCTTTCGAGCACCTTCAATAGCAACATCTACGCACTGCTAAGCTTTGAGGGTAGGGGTTGCCTTTTTCTATATATTTTAAACGCATTTCTCTCATTTTAGGACAAAGATGAAACTCTTGTCATCGTGTACAGCCACGTGCTCTTTGCACGCAGCAGAGGAAGCAGCTTATTCTTCACGTCCTCCTTATATTAGGGATGACACTGTCGACCACTCTCCACTCATATCCTGTGAGCAAGGCTCCTGCTCTACCCCTTCAAAATCAGCCATCACTCCAGTCCCACTGCTTCCCAAATGCGAGAGCAGCTGCCTGGAAGGGGGCCAGGGAAAGGAATGTGCCACACCACCAGGAAAGGAGGAGCAGCCGTCTCTCCAGGGCCACTAATGGGAATCACGACAGGCAGCTCCAGCTGGCAGCAGTGTACTAAAGGCTGCTGGAGTTTCCCAACAGCCCAGAACTCCAATCCCTGACTCCAGGGAACCTGCAGTCCAATGACACCTCCACACAGACGATGCAACACAGGACAGGGGAAACCCCAGTTGCATCTCCTGATCAAAATCTGAAAGATAAGGGGGGTCAATTACATATCAGAACCACACTTTATGTCAATAACATTTTACTACACATTTTATTACATCAATGGCTTGAAAAAATTTTATTTTATGTCAGCAAACATTGGAAATCATAGAAAAATGAATTATGTAGAATTTCACAAAGGAATTTACCCCACTATAATTCCTCATACAGTAAAATAATCCAAAACCAAATGTTACTTTTCAGTGGCTAAGCAATTTTATAATGCTATGAACATTCATCACAGTAAGTGTGCTGAATAATAGAAAACAGGCAAAAAAGACATTTAAAATATTACTTACAACAGCATTATTACAACATACTTTCTTTAAAATCCCAACGAGTATTTCATCACTTCAAAAGCTATACAGCATTTCCATTATATTTGCAAACTTAACCTTATACATCTTTTAAAATCTTGAAAAAACTTCTTTTAAGCAATCTATAAGCAGTTAACAAAATTGATAAAATCTACATAATGGAATACTATACACTCCAGTATAAATCTTATTTTAGGAGAATATGAATGTAAACACTCATTATTATACAACATGCATAGACTATACTGACCTTCCATCTTCTGAACGGTAACTTTCACTGCAATTGTGCTTTACTATCAACAGGAAAAGCTGCATTAATCCAGGGAGTGGCAGAAAGTATTTGCTTTAGGGGCATTGCACAAGATCACTCGATTTTTACTTGCTGAAGACAAGCTGGAGCTAATAAAATAATTTCTCTTTTTTTTTTTTAATTTGTAGACAGTATCAGGCCACTCATCACTGAATGGGCTGTGCACAACTTTAGACCAATTGGAAAAACATGTGTTATCAAAAGAAATCTCCTACGGTATTTTTGCATTTCTTTGTCTTGTAGATTTTTGTTCACAAATCCAGTGATCGAGTTAGTGTAATGCACTGTTTGGCTCATATTTGGTGTGCAAGAATACCAACAGCATATTAGCGATTTCAGAGAATAAAAACTGAAATTTAAAGTGACAATGAGCATATTTTAATACATAATGTATCTGATGTGTTTGTACAGGAAAGAAAAATGTTTGTCAGGACACTGCTTTAAGAGAGTAAGAGTTTCACTCTTATTTTTAACTATTAAAAAAGTGTTCTAGTGGATATTCATGGGGTCTTCCTGGTTGCAAACTTGTAAAAATATATTAAGAAATCATTATCCCCATTGGTATTAAATATATCGAGACACAACCATTGTGGTTGCATTACCAGTTATGGCTACTATGGTCTTAAGCATCTGATTGTACGTTGTTGCTATACTGTTCAGCACAACTGAGGCGTGGGGGTTTTTTTCCCTTGGTTATAAGATTATATTACAAAAATTGATCACTGTTTCAAACCAGTTAAACACGAATATTCAAGTAACAAGGTTGTTTTAATGGATAAGTGAGAAAAAAGAAGTTACCTAGCACTTTACACAACTACATAAAAATTAAATAGAACAAATGAAATTTGTTTATGCATATGCAATACACTTTTATATCTTTAAGATCTCTAAAACTAAAACTTAAACTATCATTTTCTTTAACGATACCATATTTTGCACAATAACTTATACTTAGGAGAAATAATTTCCCATTTTCCACAAAATATATATAATTATGACATTCACATTGATAGTTTAAGAAACAAAATTTAAGTGAATATTCTATCTTATGCAGTTATCTTTGTGGACCCTTCTAGTCAGAATGCAACCAGTTGATGTTTCTAATGCTTGACCCATTTAAAAAAAAGAAAAAGAGGGTCTTCACCTAAACAAGATCAAACCATTTCAAAAGCTAAAATGATTTTATCGCATTTAAAAAACATAGTTCAAGAGAACGTAAAAAACTAAACGCTTAAAATACAGTGCTATTATATTGCATGTATCAACTACAATAAGATAGCAGTCAACTGAAAAGTAATTAAACAACTTTTTTCTTCCTAATATCACGAATTATACATGTTTCCCCCTACCCCTTGGGGATGAAGCCAAAACACAACTTTTCTGATCATAAGATGGACAGATTTGAGGGCAAAAACCGATGGAAAGTCCTCACAGGTAACTAACTCTCCAGCAGAAGCCTCTCCTGACGAGTCCCCCCAGCTGGGACACAGGTTCCCACAACATTCCCACACTGGCGAGGACCTGTCTCCATGCATCGGTACCAGCAGGAGGTTTAATACTACAGTGTTTCTAATGAGCAGCATTGCTTTACACAACTGTCAACTGGATTCACAGTGCTATTTGCCCGGTCTTTAATCCTAATTCACACACTGGCTAAATACTAGCGTCCTTTCCCACAGGAGACTCCCAACTCCAACTGGCACAGCTCTGAAGGAACATCTAAACCACGATCAGAGCTGCCAGTTCACAGCAACAGCTGTAGAGACACAAACATCAATACAAAGGACAGGGAATAGCTCCCTTCCATCCTCCCATCACCTTGTAGGACCTCTCTGGAGCTACCAGAATGGAACTGCTCAGAAACAGCTGCTAAGTTTCTGAAACAGGCCCTTTTTGGGCTCCACGCTCCAGCTTGTCCAAGGAAATCCCTACCTGCTCTGTGCCTGTGTGTCGTTGCTCAGTTTCCGATATGGAATTACTCTCCTCACACAAGGCCCAAGGGGAAGGGCTCTCCTTGGGCTGTGTCCACACTGCAGGAGGTGGCATCAGCCTGCCTCGCTCAGGTACAGAGAGCAGAGCCACTACAGCACACAACATGGCACAGCCCAGCAGCTAAATATCAGCACCAAGATGGGGCTCAACTATGAGCTGCAGCACCGCAGCTGCAGGCCAGGACACAGACTAGCTCATTTCAGGTTGTGTTAAGAAAGGCCGGTGCTGTACATCACTGTGTGCCATCTTGACTTTAAACCCTCTGCAGAGGAAGAGAGGCAAAGAAGGTCCTTTTTTCCACCTGCAAAGACACCCGGTGGTTTCTTTCAACGTCATTAAATTAACCATTTTTAAATGCTTTGTGACTAGTGTTATTTTGCAGCTTTCCACTGGACACGTAATAATGCTGCTTCTAGCTTCTCTGAACACTGTCTGCTCGGCAGTCAACAACTACCTTGTTCAAGGTGCAAAGTCCTCATACAGGACTTCCAAGAACAGCTCCAGTTCAAGCCAGGTAGATAGGCCACAGCACAGGTCATCCGAGCAGAGGGCTGGGATTTGAAAGCTGCATGCACCAAGTATTTGGAAAAGCACCTCTTAGATTTTAAATTGCATATTTTGGTTCAGAACATGAAAGCGATGTGTGCTTCAGAAGGGTTAAAATGGCCAATGAAAATTAACCCAGTTCTTCTCCATTAAACTTCCAAGTGACCAAAAACTCTTGAAGGTTGAATTTTGTGCTCCAACCCTCGTCCAGACTTCCAGTGGGAGAAGCAGTTTGATGTCTTTGGCAAACAGCGCTCTGAAGAGAAATGAGACACTGGGACAGAAAGTGACCTATGGTAGCCAAATGTAAAAAGGCACATATTCCCCAAAGGAGAGGCACCAGAGAAAGTTTGTTTTGACTTAATCCCGCAGAGGATCAGGAAAAAGAAAGTTGTGTAGCACTCTTTTAACAAGTTACAATGCAAATGCTGAATGCCAGGGGTTAAATAGCGCATCAAACAGTTTCAGATTACGTATTCCCTTTTGCACTAAATAAAAGCCATTAAAATATACAGGAATAAAATGCTCAATTAGGGAGCTTTCTATGAAGCAAGAACACACAAATACAGTGGAAGGAATTGCACAAACCAGAAGTGTAATGAGTTACATCTACAACCTTGGACTGACCAAACCTTAGAAATAACATTTCCTATCACTTTGCATTATTCAAGATTGCTTGTTAACATGTCCTGTCACGGCAGAACAAACCTGACACTGCTGGCATGTGCACAGGCCTCTCCTTTATAGAAAGCTCACTAATAATAGTGTCATCGTAAGAATACACAGGAAGCGGAGACCACAAGGCCATGCAGCAATACATACTTATACCCTATGGACCAAGTATTATAAGAACTCCTAATGTGTAGAGTTACTGTGGGGCTGCTAAGGAGCTCCTTGTTTTGCAGGTTGGTCAAAAATTTATAGACAGGTGTTACTGGTTCTAGAAGTCCCCATGCTTAAGCATGATGCTGATGAAATGGAGAGCTGAGCTACCTGGGTGCTTTTGAAAGAAAGTGGAGGCAGTATGGAGGAATGAGGGGAGATTAAGGCAGATGTAGCACAGGACTGGAAGCGTTTGCCTTTTTTTTGGTAATAGCTGCTTGTCCACAGATATGATGCAGATGGCTGTCTGAGGTTTGCTAATACCTGATATCCTGGATAACACAGTAGTCAACACAAATTGTTCTAGGCTACAGCACCTTCTCACGAAGCAGATGTGTATCTGACATCAAGAACAGAAGTAGCCTGGAGGGAAGGGGAAAGGGGGGAGAAAAAGGAGATGTTTAGTTTAAAATAAATACACATAGGCTTTCTTGCATCTCCAAACCTCACCCCAGATCCACGGTACTAAAAGTGACTAAACAGACAACACTGGCACATAGGAAGAATAGCAGCAGCTTTCCATATTTTGAGGCACAGTGGGATTTGTTGTTGGGAATGTAAACATACAGGAATTAAGACTGGAGTTGAGGCTGCTTTATAATCAGCAGTCTCACCTCCCTCCTTCAAGAAATGGGGAACTGTGGCCACTTGCCATGGAAAAGCCCACAGCCCTCAGAGGGCTGACGAAGCTTGCCCTAGGCTGGTGGCCAGACAGCCAAGGCATGCCAGGGGAGAAAGCACCCGAGGGACTTCAGTGTTAGTCCAGCAAAGCCTTCTCCTGGCTGCTGCAGAGTCTCCCTGACTTGACCAGACACCATCTGGGTAAGTGCCCTCCGGAGCAGGCATCAGCCACACAGTACTGTGCAGCTCAGGAGGCACCAGGAAACCCGCTCCTGGCCCACACAGATCACTTATGGGATAATCCCAATGACATGTCACTTTGCCCCCAGAACTGCCGAGACAGGCACCCACTCACCACAGTGCTTACATTACCTCTGAAGGCATGATCACCACATTTATAGCCAGTCTGAGAGGCAAGGGTTGATGTGCTCAGAGAGCATGGTGGACACCAGATATCCACTGTGGGACAGCTTCGTGTCCCTTCCATATAAGTTTTTATAAAAAACTGCAGGCTTGGTAGTTAAAATCCCCTCCATGCTGCCAGCCACGACATATCAGTTCTCCTACTGTCCAGAACAGGCCTCCTCAAGACCCAGAAGCCACACAGGGCTAAGCATATGTAGTCTGTCACAGCTGGCAGCTCACTGTCACCCTGCCTGGCTCCTGACTGTGTCAGCCTGGTGCAGGCAGGCTCTGCCCTCATCCCCACAGTATTGCAGAGCACTGAACTGCCTGACTCTGACAACAGCTGCCATTTCTCCAGGCTTTGCAACCATTTCCACCAGATTGTTGTTTTGGTCCAGTTCCCACCACTCAGCAGTTGTTCTGCTCCAGACTGGGCACTTTCCATCACTAGTTTCGGGAATCACAACTGCTCCTCTAGCAGTAATTTTACCAGACCTTGTTGTCATGCCTCCACTCTCCCTCCTCCTCCTCTGCTAACTCATTTGGGATCCTCATTGCTCCAGTACCCTCACACTTGGCCACATCAGCCCACTCCAGTTCCTGCTGCAGCCATTTTTTCCTATGTCAGGCAAGACTCCACTGTTTTGACCTCAACTTTCAGGAACAAGGGTGTATTTGAAGTCAGGGAGAATCTCAGAGGGCTCAGAGAAGAAAAGCTCTGCATTGCCAACAGATACAACTCTACTGGTGACATGAAAAGGCAGTGACATGAGCCACCTATCTTTCAAATTAGTGGCTACATACTAGTACTATTGCTTCTTTGCTCTACCTCTCAGTTCTGGAAGAATGAGACAATTTCACTCACACACTCCTGAGAAGGCAAGTTTCCTGAGTTTGGTTTTATTTATCTGTCATATCTTTGGATCTAGCTCCCAAACATAAGCATCTTTGAATTACATGTTATTAGGACTTGTGAAGCAGTGGAGTTCTGCTTTTTGAATGTCTGAAGGACAAGGTATGGGTGACCCACCCTTAATTAGACCAACAAAGGTATACAGTACACCGAGAAGTCTTTAGTCCAAAATTTGCCCTATGCTGTTGACTGTGCTTACATTCAGAA
Organism: Oxyruncus cristatus; assembly: GCA_013399855.1. Taxonomy (NCBI): domain Eukaryota; kingdom Metazoa; phylum Chordata; class Aves; order Passeriformes; family Cotingidae; genus Oxyruncus; species Oxyruncus cristatus. The sequence continues at coordinate 1,920,970 of VXAY01005881.1, forward strand.
GACACAGTTTTTGCACCAAGGTGTCTTACAAATTAGGCCAAAGGAAGTCCTTGACATTTTTAACACACAAACCTCTACCGGGGTTTTCCTTCGCAAGATTGTGTTAATACTACATTTTTGTAACTCACTTTCATGTTTAAAACATTGTACAGTCCCTTAGTTAACTTTAAACACACATGGTCTTTGAAGAAGTGTTAACTCTGTGAAGCTCCACCATGGAGAGGCTGTTTCTAGAATGTCTGTCTTCATAGAAAGTGCTGTAAAAATCAAGGAAACTTTGCCATTAGGTAATTCCAGAGTGAACAGTTTCACACACTCGTCTTGTTTATGGCTTTCTTCCCTTCCCTCAAGTGAAGCCACTCAATCATAACAAATGAAAGAGCGAGTTTTGGCTCAGAAGACTGTAGGGTCCCACAAAGCCAAACCTAGAACAGTTGGGAGAACTGAGTGCAGGGAAAATATCCAAGTGAGATAAAGATGTATGGGGCTTCAGCAGCAAGAGGCATTAAAACATCCTTGTTCTGATGAGATACAGGTAGTGTCAGAGGGCTGCAAACCAACTGTTCTCTTTCCACTTTCATACATGCCTGGAATTCCCAATTCCCAAAATCAGTACTGGAATGCATATATCCAGAGAAAGTGAAATATGCTCAGATTGAAGATTGTAAAAAATGGCTTTTGCAAAGACTGTATATATATACACACACACACACATATCTATCTGAACTGAGCTCAGATTGGGAATTGTACGCTACTTTTAAACTGGATTTACCTCATCTTCCTCTTCGGACATCTTAGTGGAATTATCAGGGGATTTTACAGGCTTCTGGCTATTGGTTCCATTTGTCTCCTCTTTGCCGTGCTCTGCCTCCCACTCCTGTAGGACTTCATCTATGTTGAAACGACGTCGATAATTTACAAAAAAGTTTTTCACTTGCACCACAGATTTGTTTCCAATCACATCAGAGATTGCCTGAAAGTCTCGGCCGTATTTTCTGATTGCTAAAAGCGACAAAAAGAAAAACAAAAGCAATGTGTTATTTCCACTAAGGCCACAAATCAGGCTCAAGTCTCAGCATAAGGATCCAAAGCTGAACCTCTGTCAAGGTCGCAAGCCCAGGAAAAAAAGAAGTCTAAATGGGGCAAGAGACACAGCTAAGACCAGCCCTGGAGAAGAGAAGAAAATAAAAGTGTAGTAAAAGATGGGCAGAGTCAAATCTACAAGACCTGTGTAAATCTGCCTGTACTACTAAAAAAGTTACACAAGAAAACAGCATAGCAGTGATTCCACCAGAGTTTAATTTTCTGAAAGCTTAGACAAGCAGACATTATTTGCAAATATTCATATGATGAAATTTATACTGCTCAGGGAGGGGAAGGGGGAATATTTTTTCCTTGTTCAAATACATTCTTGGTGCATTAGTACACAGCAATGTCAAAACCCTTCATTAGCCACTGAAGGGAAACTCAGCCCTGAAATGCAGCAAAGTTTTGACTATCAACAAATGAAGTACAAACAAACTTGTAGTGCCATACCTTGCACAGCAAGAAGCTGCTCATCTGTGGTCCAACGCGCATTAAATTTCTGGACGACCTAGACAGCAAAAAAAAAAAAAAAAAAAAATTAGGTTCCTTCATTTATGTACCTACACTTGTATCTGAGCTCTTAAAAACCTCTCAAAAATGCAAAAAAGAATTGTTAGTCAAAGTATATCATTCCTTTAGTAGCAATGACATTTTCAGCATAAAGAATCCATTCAGATAACTGTGACATACACTTTGCCAGTAAGTCATGGTAACAAAAGAAGATAGGAAAGGCTCTGAGCAGATAAGTAAGAGCCACACTCTTCCAAAGCACCTACTGGTTTATCACAGACACCTTCTGTGATCTTGGCCAAATTACTTCCAGCATGAGGTACCAGCATTGGAAGGAACACAGTGAAAGCCCCAAGTGCCAAGAGAAAGGTGGGCCATTAATATCCTCTCCCTCATTTCTCAGCACTTACAGCAAAGCAACTACCTCTCTCACAAGGGCATATACACATAGCACTGACAAAACATGATCTATCTGGGATACCTGTACTTCTGTTAGAAGCAACTTTCATGAGTTTTCACTGTTCTTACTTTCTTCTCATCTCCCATTTCCATTACACATCACTGAATATGGTAAAGGGCCTGAGTCACACTGATAACCAATAGGACATTAGTCCTAGCTTACTGGAGACTGTAAACACAGATCAGCATTTATCTTCACAATAAACAAGGGTCAGAAAATGAACTTACCTCTGGAAGTCTGTACTGTTCTATACCACCTTCAAGTTTTTCTTTGAGTGCGCTGTTTGTCTGTTTGATATTCTGAATCTGAAAAAAAGTTTCATTCCTTTAAAAAGGATTAAAACGTATCTTTGGACAAGCCTTTTTGCTAGCAGCCTCAGCAGAAAACCCACAAGCTCAGCCTTCCAGCTTTTCTCACAGGTTTCCTTTTCCAGAAGGAAGTGTGTGCAATGCAGGAGCAGCTGGTGAATCAGGACATCCCATTTAATTTATTCTCTGCTGTCTGTAAGTTATTTGGAGCAAGAACTGCCCCAACTTTGAGGTCTGTATAAAGACCAGCATGAGAAGAAAGACCCCATTTGCAGCAAGTAATGAATCAAAGACTGCTAGAGAGCTTCAATTCTCCCAGCCAAAAAAAGGCTTCAGGCCAAAATACCAGTTCTGTAAAGTTTAATAAAGAGCTTGAGACAGATCTCTGCTTTAGAAAGAGCAAAAATGCTCAGATCTAGCCAACAGACTCATGTAGTAAACCTGTCTTTAATCACAGATATTTGAAAAACATTTGTTTAAAAGGCAGATCCATAAGGGAAGCAAAAGGTACACAGGAAAGTCTGTATGATGCCTGTCTAAGAAAGACTAAACCAAAAATATCTGCCTCTCCTAAAAGTACCATATGAAAAAACAAAGGAAACCAGCTGCTGCAGATGGAAATCAGATACTGCTGAAACCAATGTCACCTGAGGAAAGTTCACAGTTAAACCAAAGGAACTCTGAACTGCAAGAAACAGCAAGTGCCAACAAGTGTTCCTTCAAGTCCCCGCTATGAACTTTTCCTTGCTTTTAGGTATAAAGTAGGCTTGCCCAAAGAACTACAACATGAGACATAAAACCCAGGGCTGCATTAGAACTAGCAGCTTGTCAGCTAAGCCACGTAACATCATCACTGCCAAGCTACAAATTCCTGCCAGCTTAGCAGACTGAAACAGGCATTACCACCAAAACCAGCCCATCCATACCTGTCGTTTGATTGAGACCAATTCCATGTCCAGTTGTCTGAGTACAGTGGTAGCAGCTGTTGCATTGGCAGAAACAGCCTCCACATCTTCCTGGGAAAGGAACATTCCTTTGGGAGGTTTCCTCTTTGCTCTGTTTTTGGCCTGTGTACTGTGCTTCTCCTTCTTCACCTGAGGGACAGTTTCAGCAGGCGGCACCTGGCAAACAGCAGTCATTTTACAAAACCAGATGATCTTTAAAGGTCCCTTCCAGCTCAAACCATCCTGTGATTCTATGACTTTTAGCCATCAAAGACTGGAGAACAACAAAGCTACTTTGCAGGCAGGAAGACATTTTTTGCTTTAAGTGGCGTATCATACAAACACTGTCTCGTACAAATCTCTCCTTTCTTCTAGGCAGCTTTCAGTATTTACAGAGATACTGGTTGTCTTCTCTGCCCATTCTTATTTTGGGAGACAGATGCCCAGTTTTGCAGCAGTTAAATGTTCTGCTTATTTTGAAACCTCCAAAACCTCTCTTCTTGCTTTCATCACCAGGCCTGAACACACCATTTTAATGAAATACCAGAATGAAACAAAATGGACTTTGCAGACAGGGGAAGAACACAACTAGAACAATTTACTGAGACTTGTTTTATTTCAAGTCAGACAGGAGAAGGAATAACCCGAATTTATTTAAAGGCGAAGGATAAAGGAGTGAGATGACTACAGAGTAATTCTTAGATTGTTACACAATTCCTTGGACGCCAAGTTTTCTTGCACAGCACTTGTATATCAACTGTTCCATTAAACTGATGCAGTTTCGCCTAAAATAAAATTTCTTTTGGAAAAACAAGTATTTCACAGACCGCTTATTATTTTTATCCCTTACATTTAAAGCAAAGAACTTAGCACACACCTCTAACAGGGAGATTAGCCAGGACACTATACTGCAGATCCTTCAAGAACACATCTGATTCTAAAAACCAAAACCATTTCTTACAGAAGTTATTTTCAACAAGCAACTCATAACTAAGATTTACTACCCAGTGACTGGAGCCTGGCCAAGAACACAGAACAGAAGAGTGGCTGGGAGAGAAAAGGCAGAGAGGGGGGGCTGTACATCTGAATCCTCTACTTGATCACTGCCAGCTTTAAACACATTGGCTTCATTTAGTGCTATTGTTTCCCTCCTAATTTGCAGCTACATGCAGTTTCTACACAGTTTGTGACATTTGCTCATTAGTGAGCATTAAATGCTCACATTTGAAACCACACAAGGCTGAGGACAAACGCCACGTAAGCAAGAGATTCTGACTCCCAAAGACCAGAGGACTCCAGCATAGCTGTCAGCAGACAAAAGCTTGCACCCTTTTCATGGGCACAACAGCCAGAGCCACATAACAGCAGTAATGTGAACAACTGCCTGTTCTCAACCTTTTACTTCCATCAATTAGTGCAAAGTATTCCATGAGATATCACGCCTAAGGCAAGCCCAGAAGCAAGAGGTAACTATTGCCATGGCAGGATGGATATACCCCTATTTCTTTTTGCAGAAGGGAGTGGTGAGCAGGGGAAAGCAAACTGGTTTAGCTATTAGCAAGTGAGGTAAGCTCTGCACGCTGCTTCAGAAGCAAGCACTTTGATAATTCAGTCAGATAAATTATTCAGCATGGATAGGCATTTCGGATCCGCTCCTATTTCATTTGCATACAAAACTTCACAGGACCACACAGCAATACCTCACTACAAGTTCAGGCTGTAAGTTGACCAACATGCAATTCCTGCAGTGCAAACATCCTAGAGGCCTCAACATTAAGGAAAAATGAAATCAGTTTTAAATTACTGTTTTACACAGTTCAAAAAAAAGCAAAGCTCTTTTGTGTTGAGGACAAGAAGCCAGAGCTCCAGTAGAACAGTTTTTGATGGCTCCAAATGCCTCTAGGCCCCAGCAAAAATTTGAACATCTACTCTGTCTTGGAAACTCTTGCTTTCCTGGTCGCACACAGAAATTCATGAAAACCAGAGAGAATTAAAATGCAGGGATATAACGGTGCTCCTCTGTTCATTTAGGTATTGCCAGTGCTAGCCAGTGCACTTCAGTCTCATAAACGCCTGAATACAAAGTTCCCTTCCTCAGATTGCACTCTGTGAGAAGGCCAAGCTATCTCCAGCCATGTAAAAGGAGAGGATGAAATGGGAGGCATTTCCAGGAACAGGGAAGATACGGAGAAAGCAGCTCTAGGTCATGACCTCAGTATTACAGAGTCACTATCTGAGGAAACCCGAACAGTTGCACTAACACTGAAAGTAAAAAGGGAAGATTCCCCCTCCAGTGATCTCCAAAAGAGGAAACAGATGAGAGATTTCAGATACTTTGAGAAATCCCAGTATTACTGGGCAAGTCAGATAATAACGAACATGTCTCAGAGCCCACAAAAACATCTCTGTGTGGTTGGGACAGCAAGGTTCTTTACGGTAAGAGTCCTGAGCTGCTGATACATCACCAGCCCCGCACATCTGACCGTGTCATTAAAAGAAACACAGTGATTAAGAATGACCTTATTGCCCCCTCCTGGATACCTGCTCTCTCTCTCAAGGCATTTCCATCAGCCCCACGTGCAGGTACTGTAAAATCAGAATCATTAAATCATTGAAGTTGGAAAAGACCTTCAGGATCTTCAAGTCCAACCTTTGACTGAACACTACCATGCCAACTAAATGGTAACACTATGAGCCACATCCAGTCGTTTCTCAAACACCTGCCGGGCTGGTGACTCCACTACCTCCCTGGGTAACCCATTTCAACGCTTAACAACCCTTTCAGTGAAAACATTCTTCCTGATGCCCAGCCTGAACCTCCCCTAGCACAGCTTGAGGCTATGTCCCCACGTCCCATCATTAGTTGCCTGGGAGAAGAGGCCAACCCCCATCTTGCTATAACCTCCTTTCGGGTAGTTGTAGAGAGTGATAAGGTCTCTCACAGCCTCCTCTTCTCCAGGCTAAACAACCACAGCTAACCTCTGAACAGGCTATGAAGGCTTCATTTGGCCCTCCAGTACAATCCCTGTCCACAAGAGCCCCCACAAGGTAGGCCAACACTGTACACACAGCTAGACTGCACATGCTGCATGAGTTCCAGATCAGCTGGAGTGCCATGGCCTGCATCAGTGGCACACAGCCTCCTCCCACACAAGATTTTCTACAAAAATGCCTTGATGGTAACTATCAGACATCTGATCTGGTTTGGCTTTACAACAGAAAGTTGGCAAAGAACTACCTTTCCCTCTCCCACAGCAAATTCAGAGCATGTCAGCATTGGTAGGGAAGGAAGCAATAGAGGGGATCGAAGGGAGCTCTTTTACAGATGCAGGCTTTCGAAGAACTTACAAAGAAATCTAAACTTGAAAATTTATTAAAATAACGGGAAGTAAGACAATACCATTATTTACAAGACACTGGAGAGCTGCAGTATGCAGCTGCAACTTAGGCAAGTGAGAACCCTTCCTGTTTGGCTGTTGCTGAAGCTTCAGAGAATTCAGTTTCTTGTAAGGATGAATACAAATGGCTTCACATCCACTCTGCTCCTAAAAAGGCATCAAGGGTGCTGGTCCTTTCAGTGGAAGCAGTAGTTAGGCTTTTCTGGAAAGTCTAGAGAGTACCCTGGCATGGGCGAAGAACAGATGGGAACGTTGCGATTTTTCAGTTATTTCATTAAAAATAACTTGTTGGAGAAATTAATCTCACCGACAGTGGCTGACAAAACAGCTGCTCTAGGACTTTGTTTTTGCCTCAGTTACATCATGTTTTTAAATATTTCTAGTGGATTTTCCCTACATATAACCTTTAAAGGAATTTAAAAAATGAAATAGAATGTCCGTGGGAGAGAAATTAGGCTACAAGAAATCAGGGAAGGGAACTACTTCAAGGAGAGAAGGCCTTGGGGTAAGCATCTTTGTCACTCACACATACAACCCACGCTGCTGCTGAAAGGCAAGGTGCTTTTATTTAGTAGCAGATAACCTGCAGGTTATACACATGAAGTATATGCTTTCTTGTTAGGCAACACAGAGTAGGTTTTCAAAACTGTTATATCCGTGTGGCTATTTTCATCCAGAACTCTATGCCCACTTAAAATGAAGTGAGATGCAAGTACTACATTTTAAGCAGACAAAATATTCTGCACAGAACAGATTAAGGCCCCTCTGCCACACAAAATGAACTGGTCACAAAAACTTTCTCCTTTTCACCAATGGAGTTGCAATCCTGGTGCCACTGAAATCCTCACAACTACTGCTGGGAATTTCAGTACATCAGGAATTTACCTCAGAATCTAAGCTGTAGATAAACACATTCTTGATGGTCTACCTAGAACAAAAGGATGTATTTCCCCTCCCAAGCCATCTTCATGGGGAGACGTGCTTCTACTCCATCTCCACGCAGTTAGGTTGATTTAAACCATCACTGAAAGTGGTTGAAGCTAACATGCCCAAAGAGAGAATCAAAGAGATTAGAAACAATCACAGACTACATTATCATGGGACGGTGAAGTCTGAAATTTTCCCAGTTCCATCCATAATAACTTATCTATACTTGTCTTGATCTAAGAATAATTCTGAAGACAATTCTTTTCTTGTATGACAACTATACAAAGCACAAAAAGAAAATTACATACTGTCAGCTTCTACATGAAGTAGCTAGTAAGTAAACATTTTCATTTGTACAGAAATAAGAAAAGGAATTATACCTCCTTTTTGCTCTCCTTGTTTTGCTCAACTTCAATGTCAATAGGGTTATTTCCATTTGCTTCCTCCATTTCATCCTCACTGGAAGACAAAAGCAAACAGTAGTTTGTGAGACTCTTTTTCTATAAACAGCATGCTAAAACAAATGCATAGATGCAATATCAAGTCCAACAGCTTTCCTTAGTTTTATTCCCAGGATGTGGGGGGTTTTAGGGGGTTGCAGGTTTCTTTGGTTTTGGTTTAAGTCAATAAATTCTTAATTGTGAAGAAAGTACATACAGGAGGACTTCTCAGCAGTGTATTTGGGGAAACTAAGTCTGTACAGAGACATGAAATTAATTCCACAAGTTATCTTTTAAAGAACGTGGGACACCAAGCATTTTAACTTTAGGCAAACTGAAAGAAAGACAGACTGAGAAACAGAGCAAGTAGTTAAAACTTGGATTTCGTAGAAATCCTTAACATTTAGCAAAACAGACATGCACAAGATGAGCTGCCTCAAGAACAAGTACAAAAATTGTTTGGTTGTTTTGTGTGTGGGTTTTTTGTTTTGGTTGGTTGGTTTTGGGTTTTTTGTTTGTTTTTGTTTTTTGTTTTGTTTTGTTTCTTTCAGTGACAGCTTTGCATTTCATTTTCCCTTGGAAAAGAAAAAGACTATCAGTTACAGAATAATAATAGGCATGAAATTGGGGCCATATTGAAAGTGACCTTGGCACACCTGTCCAGTTTAGCTTCACTGGAATTTTAATCGTACATTAAATTTCCACCATTTAGAATTTTTGTACAGTACACAACTAAGTTAATTGCACCATTTGAGATGATGCCCAGAAACAGAAGAAATAAGCCCATCTAATCCAAGCTTTTTTTTTTTTTTTTTTTTTAAATCAAAAAAACCAAACCTATTTTGTCAAGTCAAACTTTATAGCCTGGGGCTGAGGAACCATCAGCTGGTGTAGGTATGTCACAGCTTCAGCGTAGAGCAGAGCTGTACTACACTGCTGGGGCCAAGAGGGTACAGCTTGTGGCCAGGCTCCCTGTTGCAGCCACATCCCAAGGAGGAAGGGACTGCCAGGTGGCTTGGGCTGGCATCCATCTCCACAAGAGCAGTCACTTGTTCAAGCCACTTCTGCTCTCCCAAGCTGCCTGGCTCACCAGCTGATACTCAGACTCAATGTCCTGTGAAATCACGATTCCAGGGAATAAACTCCCAAGCATCCCCTCCCAGAGCTGAATACACAAAGCCCCTTGCACACTACTAAGAACAGATACTGAAAACCTGGTTCCAAATGCACTGGGAGTTATTTTACCAATGACCTGAGGAGTTGGGGAATTTCCCTGCCTAGCCACAGAAGAGATACAGAGGTATTCCAGTGAGATACCTCAGACTGCCTCTTCTCTCAACGCCATCTCTGAAAGAACTTCCTTGTGTTCTCACCCAGGTTCAGATTTCAGCTTTTCCACAACAGTCAACTCCCAGTCTTTGCTTTGCTGATAGTTTGATCCTGTATTCTAGCATGTTCTCTAGACATGAGCTAGATCAAAACCCACCCACTCATTTCTGCAGTTTTGGACACTGGTCACCATAACCGAGGAGCACTTCGGAAGTTCTGCCAGCACTGAATGGCACAGCATAACCTGAAAATCCAGGCACCCTAAACTCACCCAGTGTGGATTCCACACCCTGCATGGTTGCACTGACAAGTCCTTGGGGGTGTAGGGTTTGACTATTTTATGTAATGGAGGTGAAGAATGGAAATCAAAAAAAAAAAAAATCAAGCTGATGGCCTGGTGCTCAGCTTGCTGCAGATGTAAACCAAACTATCATTTCCAATCCAGCTGCCTTCCTCAAAGGTTACAAAACTGCAGCACATGGCAGCCCATACAGTTCTTTCCCGAACACCAGATGGTCTGAGGTGCTGCTTTTCCTACCAAACAGGTATAGGTACCTGAGAGGTGTATTTCCAAATTTCAGTAATTTCATTTATGAGCACAGAACAAAAATAGAGGAGGTACTATGAAAAGACTCTAAACTACATAGTATGAGACGAACACATACTCCTTATAAAAGACTCCACGCCTCCCATAAATTAGTAAGAAAACTAAAACCAAACCAAAATAAATAAACAAATTAAAATCATCAGAATGGGGAGAAGAAAAATAGACAGCCTTTGCAGAGAAAAGAAAGGAACAGAGGGGAAAAAGAGACTCAAGTCAAAGAAAGCCAACCAAATACTGGACAAGTTGGCTGGCAGTATTCTCCCTGGCTCTGCCTGTCAAGCAAGTATTGTTGACCTAATGGAGAGATGGGAGAGGTTGAGTGAGTCATTGGTGTAGAACAGCTCAACCCTAGAAACACATTTCTTCCCCATTCCCAAACAGAACTTGCTCATATGTACTGGAGTCAGCAAAAGCTCCTTGAGAAGTGCAGCAATTCCTCTGGGGAAAAACTTCTGCAGAATTTTGCCCGATTATATTAGAAGTCTTCCAAAGCCATGTACACCTCAAGTTTGGTCTGGAAAGACATTAACTGCATTTTAGAGCAGGTTGAGAAGGCACTTGTACCAAGCAGATGGAGCTGCTGCTGTTCAGAGGGGTTACTTTCCCCACAGACACCTGAGGCCTCTGCATTTCTGAGACTCTGTCAGCTCCAGAACCAGGCAAAGTCACCGAGTGGCAGTTCCAGCTGTACAGATATTTGTAGCAACACAGACAAGGCCACTGGCTGCTTTACCTTCAAGGGCTTCCATGGTTATCCAGGAGGGTGAACTTGCAGAAAAAGCAGGAGTCAAGCTCATCTGCTAAATCTCAGTAACTAGTGACCTCTGGAACACCACCAGCCTCACTCAAATCCCAAAGCACCCAGCACTCCTTGGGACACCTCTGCCAGAGAGCTCATCCTGAGTTACCCTCTGCTACCCTCTTCTCAGCCACTCAAAACCAGAGCCTTAACTTCACCTTTCTCAGGGAACAGCTTGGCCTGACAGCCTTACACTGGTCAGTTTTCTAAGAGGCAGGGGAGGGTCTGTGTGCATACACACACGGGAGAGGGGTCCTGCACCGGAGACTGTTCCCCGTATCAGGTGCATATTCTCACTCTGCTGAGCATCACAGAGAGGAAATAAAGGCAGATTTCTAGCTCTTTCGTTACTTCCTTTTACCACCCTGCTTATCAGCTTTTCTGACTCTGCTGACAACGGTGCCAATCAGACTGTAAACAGTTTTAATTTCATTTTCTCCACCCTCAAGCAGTATCAGAGAAAAGGTTCTAGAATGATGGGAAGATAACCAGTGCATTAGAGGGCAATAAGGAATTGCAGTGTTGAAAAAGGGAGCACACCTAATTTCCAACAGATTCCTTTTGGCTTTAAGCAAAGCAAAACATGCACAGCAGAGAAGAGGGGTGGGGAAAGGTGTGGTACCAGGAAACGTTTTGGGGAAAATCCTAGTTTCTTAGCTAACAGGAATCTCTGGGATAGTCTAAAGAAACCAGTGTGTGGCAATACACAACCTTTCTGCTTGCAAACCTACCTTTCCTCACGTTCCCTTTTTTGTTTACGGGCATGACGGTCCATCACACTAGTTTTAGTCCTTGTCTTCTTCCAGGAGTAGTAAAATTTCACCAGGCTGGCTATTGATTTGTCAGGAAGCTGTAAATTAAACATGTACCCTTTTATATGTTTATATATAAAGTATCCCCAGGAGTTCACATACAATTGGGTCTGGTTCTGTCAAGGAACATCTGATCTCTTATGCTGGATTGTCTCAAAGGCTTAAGCCAGGCAGTTCTGCAGCCTTTCCAAGAATGAGCTATGGGGGAGTGTTTCAGGTTAGTGCCTACTGTTTAGGACATCAAAATCTCTGAAGAGCATCCATCAGCAAGCCTCCACTCACCAGCCACATAGCTGGTTCCCTTCAGAGTAGAGGAATATAGCAAGAGTGTATCCAAAATGAGGCCTTGAAACTGAGATAACAGTTTTTAAAGCTGACACAGACATGTGTAAACAACCGCAGGAACTGCTGAATTGCAAGCAACATCCCAAGCACATCTTTGATGTTTAGTTAAAAAGGTTTATTCACACCATTCACATGATGAAATCTATTCAAAGGCATCAACAGAGGATGTTTTCAAAAGGTGAAATGTTACTGTATGGTGAACTGACAATACAGAAAAACACAAGTCTCAGAATTATTTTTTTTTGGTCCTCATACTAATACCATTACCTGTAGCTATAAACGAAAGGTCTGCCTCCAAAAAGCATAATACTACATTACAACTAATTCTCTACTTCTGAAACACTCCGCATGGATATTCTTACACAGGACTTTTAGAAGGTAAAAGTCCAGCCTTTTTTGCTGAATAAAACGTGTTTTAGTTAAGTGTCTGATTCAGCTTGGAGGGCAGAACAACTGGGGCTTGAAACAAAACTGCGAGCAAGAGCCAAATCTCTCTTATTGAGATACTGCAGTTTAAGTCTTCACTTGAGATAAGCCTGGTTCTCAAACTGCAGATTGACTTGAGGTTTTAATAATGGATCACACCAGAACTACCACCCTGGCCCACAGCTGCACACAGGCAGAAATCCATCTGTGCTGGCAAAGCACAGGTGCTGTGTCGATGCTGTGTTGCCAATAGCCACGCAACAGGCTGGTATGCTGAAATTAAGAGTTCCACAGAACAAACTCAGGGACAAGGCTGTTCCTGACAAACATCCACTTGGCTACAAATCCATGCTGAGAGCGGCAAAATATCAGAACCAGCTTCGGTTAATAATGTAACTTGCTCTTCGTTCTCTGGCTTTGATGATTTCTCCCCTCAGTTCCAAACTGCATTGGTGCTAATGGGGCAGCACATATAAACTAACAACTAACGTGCTCCCGAGCCATTGATTCCTGTCCCCTGCTAAACACAAAGCTTCTTGCCATTTAATTTCTTTCATGCAGGATGGCTTTCCTGGGAGCAATAGTAAAAAAGTATCATTGCCTAGGGAACAGTGCATTAACTTGGCATCCCTGTATTGGAATGCACTTCACTGAGGGACAGAGCCATGCTCCTGCACATAAACCGAATGGAGAATGTCTTGCTTTAGCATTTAACTAAGCAACAGGATAGGCTTTATGTTCTCTTTTTTCCCCAGGACATTTCCCTCCCCTTTCCCCTCCCCCTTATTTAAAAACAGAGGAATAAAGAAGCTTCACCCTTCAAGAGATCCACAACTCCAGACTGCCCACAGTTCGTGCAAGCCCTGTCACCCGACCAAAGGGAGTGGGAGATTCTAGGACTCCAAGAACATTTGGAAACGGACATCAGTGAAGCAACGTTCAAGGAGGACATGAGGAGAATGAGCCTCTTCCTGCTCTTCCCTTTTGAAAAGGGATCTGGCAGTTTTCCTTCATCCATGGAAGGCAAGTCAGCTTTTGCTTTTCAGCAGAATCAGCAACACAGACTTTCATACGTGCTTTTAAAGAGGCTGAACAGACAGACTGCAACAGCCTATGCTCACTTCAAAGGGTCACAGCCAACGTATCTGGATCTTGCTGGAACACTTGAGAGGCACTTTACTGAAGGAGAGCAAAGAAAGTCTGGTTCCCACCCACGTGATGAACTTGAAGACAGTCTCAAGATACAATTAATAAAAGTTTTGTACATCCCATCCTCTCCCTCTTCCAAAAGAAAATTGCACACTCCCCTAGCACTTCCCTTTCAGGCAGAAATCTACCCTTGAAGTTCTCAATCACAGTTTAAAACAATACCAATACCAACCAAAATCAAAGGACTCTACAGTTGCAATGATGTATAAACCTCCACCACAGCATCCGCTGGCAGTCCCAAATCACATTAAGCACAGACTTCATAGTTAAATAAAATTAATTCCTAAAAAGCAGGCTGTAAGAAAGGAAATCAACTTTGCACAGAGATGATCTTTATTGTGTGCGTGCGTGTGGGCACGCGTGTATAGACCATGCCTGAACTCCAGCTGAGACAAACACTACCATGGCACACAGGGGACTGAAAACTGTAATTTCCAACAAAAAAAAACTCTACAGTCAAGGTCTATCCTGAACCAGTAAAGCATTTTAGGAAAACACTTCTACAGAGACTCTGGAAACAATATTATTTCTTTCTATTCATGGTAGTATTTTCCCTCTAACATCCCCTCTGGCCTCTCCCAAGAGCATTACACATGCATTCAGCACAATCAGCACTGAAGATGGCAGTCCAACTGCCTGTTCTGCTTTTCCACTCCTGTGACACCACTTACCATCTGCTGGATCCTGTGAAAAGTTTTCCCATGGAAACTGAAGGCCTGTTCAAACAAGACCTTGTCTTCCACTGTCCACTCATCTGGGAACGGAGTAAAGTTTGGCAGATCTGCCAAAGACTTCTCGATGTTGTGCTTGTGCCAAAACAGCATCCCAAGGGCCTAGAAATAACACAGACACCAAGGGGACAATTGTAATTGAAAATAATCGTAAAAAGAAACATGACTGGAAAATGGAAAGGGAGAGCTACAACATTTTTCTCAGGCAACACATTAGGTCTAATTTTAATTCACAGCTACATCAGATGCTTTTCTGAGTGCGAGAAACCTGGAATTTGACCCCCACCTAGGCTGTGAAGATCAACCTGAAGTTTATCAAAACCACACAGGTAGTCACATAGTAAGAGAGCAGCAACAGGAAGATGGGAGAAGAAAATTGAAGAAATTACTCCAGCTTTACTCAGCATGGTATGCACAGGGAAGCTAAGCAAAGACTTGGGAATGGGAAGTCTGGTGCAAAAAAACAGTTTCTTGCCAGTGCTGAACTCTATTTCCTGACAATCAGAAGGATGGTTTAGTTGACTGACAGTTCTTATGGTTGTTTAGGGGGTTCTTTCTGAGGGGAAGGGGTAAAGGGGTTAGAGGATGAGAGAAGAGTTGGAAGAAAGAGCATGCACAACCTTGACTTGGTGCTAAAGTGTCCCTGGACCAAAGGAGGAGTAAACCTCACTCATTTTGGGTGCTGCTCATTTGTTCCCTTGAGACATGCCTCATTTCACTGCTGCAGTCTCTCATTCTCAGTTCCAAAGACAAAGTGGATGTGCTGCGCTTCAGCACCTGCAAACCATTCTCCTCCCGCTGCCTCCACGACGCTCACACGCAGCCCCCCCTCCCAGGGGTGCACAGCCCCTGTGTGTTATGACACATCACTGCCTCTGGCATGTCAGCAACCACTGCAAGTCATTTTGGGAAGGCCTGACTCTGCAGAGCTAAAAACCAGCCTTTCACAACGGCTGTGAAGTGAAAACAATCCCTAACATGCTGAGTAAAACATAAGAGTAACCTGCTCGTCATATGCAAACTCAGCTCAGGTTTCGCAGCCATAGTTACGCTCCTCTAGTAGTTTCGCCCTGGCTCCTCAGCGTTACAAAATCCCTCCAAATCTGGGGTTTCCCCACTATGCTTTGCTATGCAAAAAGCAGTTCCTTTATGGGATCTTGTGCCCCTAAGATTATGCAGAGAGCATGCATATAAATGTTAGTGATACCCAAGATCTTGCCCGAACACTACTAGCCTCTCAGTGCTACCCGGACACCCTCTCCTCCCTTCTGCCACCATGCAGAACAAGTAGTAGTCTTGGTTGCATTACAGGCACTCAAGATGTCACAGAAGCCACACAGCCACTCTGGCAAGCACGAGGCCAAAGGAACTGCAGTCATGAAGGACTGAGTTTTCTCACCCCTGCCATCCTTTTCAGCTTCAGACATAAGCTGTACCAAACGTTCCCATGAGGAAGCAAGGGAAAAACAAGCAGGAAAACATTTTGGGAGGAGGGCAGGGTAGCATTAAATACCACTGAGAGGCTAGCGAGGGCTGAGGGGACAGCCGCTTACACAAAGCAAAAGGTAAACAAAAAGATTTTCCTTACAGGCTTGTTTTAACTGCAGAGCAATATTCGTCCTCCACCCCGTGCTGCCCTAGAAGAACTCTGCACTCATACACGGGTAAGTACACAGTTTTCCCAGACTCCTTTGTCCCGGGGTGTCTGACACAGGCTGGCAGGAAAGCACGGCTCACAGCCAGACTTACTGTAGTGCTTCCAAAAGCCTGCGACTGACACAGCTCAGCACAACCACCAACAGCTGTTTGCACCACCAGCTGAAGTGGGCTTGCCTTGCCGGAGCTCACTGGCCTGTGGGAGCCTGCCCTTTGCCTGCCCTCCAGCTGGCAAAGCTGCACAGACTCCCACCAGCACAGCTCCAAGCCTCCAGCCTTCATCCAACAGCAGCAGAGCCAACAGGGCACTCGGTCACAGGCAAGGGGAGAGAAAGGACAGAGCTGGGAGCTGCACGTGGCACAGATGTGGCTGGCTGGGCTGGACGGGAACGACACTGGGCAGAGGAGGGCTGGCACGCACCCCCGCACCCTGCCAGCTGCTCACCACTCCCTTCAACAGACTGGCATGTCTTAGTCTGCAAAGGGAGGCTTTGGGCAGCGGGTACAGGTGGAAGAACAGTGCAGTGACTGTCAGCCAAGCCACCTGGACAGAGGTCCAAAGAGACCGGCTGTCAGGGGGATGTGTGTGGGGGAGAGGGCTGCCTTGGCCAGCAAAGCCCAGAGACAGTGGCCAGTGGTCAAAGCAAGTTCTGACTGGCTTCCAGCTTGTCCACAGTTACCCAGCCAACAGCAACTCTGATGATACCTGCTGAAGACCGAGTGTCCCTTGGTGACACAACAAATCATCCAGATTTGAAAGCCTTGACACTTGTCCCTATAATACAAAATGAATACGTGCCTTCCAGAGCAATACAAGATAGAGCCTCTCCAGTTATTTCCTGGAAGTGCCTAGTGTATCTGTCTAGGAAATCCCAAAGGACCTGGGAAACATGTTTGACTCCAGAGTATTATGTGAGAGTGCTATAGCAGGAATGAGAAAATTTTTAGAAGCAGGGAATTTTTACAAGTTGCTCAGCCACTTTACATCCTGGTGTGGCAAGTCCTACAACTTCTGTACACAGAGAAGAGGAAAACGGAGAAAAAGACTTCAAGGAACGAGTGGGAGGTCTGTATTTCCAACATTGAAATGAATGCAAATCTCTGCTAGCTAAATTTAAGTTTTTCAAATGACAAGAATTCAGTGGTTGGGTTTTTTTAATTTTAAAAATCACAGGCTTTATTTTGATCAGTCTTTTGTATCAGTTTATACTCTCCAAACATCACTTCTCCACTAAAATAATGAAACCCATATCTATTACTCTGAGACCATCTCTCTTGGCAAATATTAGTGACAATATCCAATATTAGGGTATACCCACATCAGCTGAAGAGAGTTACCATCTTTATGTTCATTTTAAGTTCACAGCCTTTTGAAGCCTTCATGTTCCTTTCATAGCTATTTTCTGCTCTTTGAAACTACAGTTATCAAGTCTGATCATTCCTGGGTTTGTTGGAAATTTTGCTGGCTATCTCAATTTCAATGTTCTTGTTCAGCAAGAAGTCTTTTTGAGCATGAGTATCAACCACTGAAAGTCTGACTCAAAGATGACAGCAGAATCATTTAAATAGAAGCCCTTGCCCACCCAAATCATTGGTTTCTTTGCTCTGCCTGAACACTTTTATAAACTTTCAAGTTTTCGTAAAATCCCTTTGTAGAGACAGTATGTGATTTGACAATTCAGTAAGTCATGAGATCCCCTGCCTTCCCTTTCCAGGCAAGTATTAGTGCATAAGGAAACTCCAGAGAATTCAGAAAAGTTCCCCAGGCACAGATCTACTCATCTCCCCAACAAGTGTTGAAATCAATGTTAGTTAACACAGGAAAGATTAGTACACAATCCTAGACCACAGGGAGTAAAGGGGAGATCTGCTCCTCAGACCAGGATTCCCATCCCTAGGCTACAGGTACTGGCTAATGTCAGTGACAGCTGGCAAAGCCACCCACTGTTACTGCACTGACAGGTAAGGTGCTCATCTATGAAATGCAAAATGATTTGCAACACAGTTTTAAGGCAAATAACTGTGGATACTGGTTCGCCTCAGAAAAGCGTATGATGGTTCAATAGCTCATTAATAACTGCCAAGACATCCATGAAGCAAGAGATGAAGCAGTCAGCTGGAAACAGCAATGCAATCAGGCAGCTGTCCAAAGACAAGCCAATCTTTTTAACATTGTTTAGGGGTTCTGAACGTGTGCAAGAGGTAGTCACCAGAGGAAGCATAACACTTATGGCCGGACTCTGTTAGAAATTACAGTGGTTTTGTTTTTCTTTTTTTGACTCTCCATGTAAAACTAGGGGCTAACTCAATATCCCCAGATAAAATTACAGGTGAACTCCAAAACCCCACAGCACAGCTCACTGTAACTAGGAACAGTCAGTTTTGGGACAAGTAGGAGAGAAGAACACAGTCAGTAGAGACGGGAAGATGCAGTTCTAGGCAGTCACTTGAAATTATGTTTTAATACCAGCTGGAAAGTATTTTAAAATAAAGTAGGTATTCAAAGGGTTGTTACCTGCTCCATATTGTATCCATGCTTCTCTTTAGCAATGGCAATATATTCGTCCACTGAAAAACAAAGAAAAGGTATAAGAGCATTTCATATAATGATATCATCTCTTCTTCCCTTGCCCTTCCCAGTCTAAAACCCAGATCTGCAGCTCTGACTTCAGTCCTCCACAGCGAACTCTGATGAACAGCTGCTGTTTCCAACAATTCAGGAAAGGAAGGAAACAAAAGGAAAAACAACAGTCTCCAGACAAACTACTACATATTTTCTTAACAAGCCTAAATGATGCATGGTATCCAATCCAGTTCCAGTACTTCTGAAACACAGCATATAATAGTTCAGAACCTGTCCACCAAAATGGTAGACATAACTGCGTCAGCTATTTTGGGGGGGGGGGGGGGTTTGTTTTTTTGTGGGGTTTTTTTGTTTGTTGGTTGGTGGGGATTTTTTTAATCCCCCAAAGCAGTTGTTTTCTTAAGGAATAACATCCCCAAACACAATCCATACCTTCCACTACTGCCAGACTCCTAGTGTTGCACAACCACTGCAGATATCTTGGCAAATTTTTTTACTCTTAGGCCTCGGCAGTTTTCATCTTGGACCAAACCCCACCTCTATGTATTATTAGGCCCCCACAATCTTTTAACCTTTACAATGTGAAGACGCCTTGAGTAGTTATATTTCGTACAGATGGGACCAAAACCCCAATGTCTCTTTCACTGTGAGTGACTGAGCTTACATTACATCCAACAGCAGCCATCTGAGAGGACTGGATCAAAGTCAGTACCAGTGGTGGTGTTCTGAAATCTGTGCCCTTATGCTTGCTCATTATTAACCACACTGTAATGGTAACACCCCTGAAAATAAAAATTCAGTCTGAAAGGTGAGACTCCTATTTCACCTAAATGGAGTGGAAGATGCTGGAAGCACTCATTGTCTGTAGGATCTCATTCTTCTACAAATTTTGGACTTCATGACAAGTCACAATGAACTCAAAAATCATTCCCCCTTCCTTTGCTACAGATACCCAGGGAGGGATGCAAGCTCCTGTACTGAGCACCAGACTCATGGAGAGCATGCATAGCACCTCAAGAAGGAAAACAGCTCCATGTACTCTGAGGCTAAGGAAGCCACACTTGCCATGGTTTGGGCCTCATGATTAACTTCAGCTCTCAAATGTGCTTCTCCCATGTTTTTTGACTTTATGAACACTATCATGGAATAGCATGGCATTTTTTAAAAGGTTTTTCCTTCAAGCTGTGACAGTCCTCAATTCTTCCTTCAGCTAAGCAATAAACTCAAAAGATACCGGGAAAACAGAAAGGATAAATCAGAAAACACACAGCAGGAGAGCAACAGCCCCTTATTTTCAGTTTGTCATTAATAAGTATTTAAATCTAGGTCCTTAAAGTAAACATCCCATCTTTAGACTAGTTAATAGGACATGTGGTACCAATGCCAGACCTTCATATATATGGAAAGGAGAAGCATTTGATAATTTTCACAAAGAGGCATTGCAAAAGAGGGCTTTATTAAGTGCCATGGAAAAGTCTGTGAGAATATTAATATAGCCACACGTTGTGGCAGAAGAGCATGCAACAAACACAGGCACAGTTACACATTAGCAAGGGGACTCCATGAGATTCTTGCTCTTCTAAGCTCCCACCTGCACACAATGGCAGCTACCAATGGGCTGATGAACCTGTTTGTTGGTCCATGTTCTGGATACATTCAGTAAAAGCTTTATTAGCCCTTTGGAAAAAGGTGCATCCACAACCATTCATTTGCACTGCCGCAGCACAAACACATCTGTCTGTCCAAGTCAAATTGTTTCTAAGGACTGTGCTGAACTGGGATGAAAACCAACCCTTCTCCCAAACAACCTTTTCTTGTACAAGGCAAACATAGTAAAATAACTGAAAAGGCAGTGCAGGTTTTTGGGACAATGACAAAAACTTCCTATGCTGAATTCACTGCACTGCCTAATAGAATATCCTGAGGGCAACGAAAGGCTAGTACAAACATCCAAAATCAGCTTTGCCACGGGAAAATAAAACCTTGCAAAACCACATACCAAGGGGATAACATGGTCCAGGAGGATAACACAGGGTAAGCAGAGACAGAGAAGGGATACACACCATCCCTTCCCTCCACATGCCAAACAGGGCTGGGAACATCAGTAAGATGTGGGCAAAAGAACAACTTTAGGTGCTTCCAGTTAGAGATGGTTATAAAATAACACCAAAAAAAAAAGCTGCCAGGAAACCCTATGTGCAGCATTTCCCTGTACTTCAGCTAAATGTTCTCAGCTTCCTTAAAACAGATATTGCACATGCAGTGTTATACATTTTGCCTGAGAAGGAGGTGAAGGGAGGAGGGAAAGGAGCTGAATTCTCTGAAGTCCAAGGCTGAATTAAGGTCCTGAATGCTAAGTACTGCTGCATTAAGTACCTCGCTTTCACTGTGGGAAGATCTACAGTTCCTCATCTGACTTCAGCATCTTCTCCTTTAATATATACAGAGAGGAGATGGTCGTTCTCCTTTCCCATGTATTACCTTCTTTATGCCAGATGCTGTAAGTAATGAAAACATACTTGCTTACCAGCCCCCCAAAAAATCATTACAGCATTTTCTCTCCTAACTGAGCAAGAATATTAGCAAGGTCCCCAAATACCAGCAGGATTTCTCTTCAAGTCAATACATCACTGAGCCAAACGGTAGATTATGAATGACTGGACACCATGAAAGGAAGCAAGATGCTTTTCCTGTCACGGTAGGTTCTGTAACACATCAGTATTACACCTCACTGTTACAGTGAAAAGAAAATAAGAAAAAGGCAATAAGGCAGTAAACTGATCATAAGCACACAGCAATGCTCCTTCTATGTACCAGGAGAGTTCGTGGGTGAAGGAAGGACAAGGAGTACACGACTGTACTCTTCCCTTGGCCTGTTTCCTGCCCACTTACTGACAATCTAGCCCATTCTGCTTGTCATTTCTTGGCTAATTGTGGGCTTACTTGCTTTGATGCTTGCACCATCTGAGAGGTATGACAGTCCCTTAAGCAATCCTCCCGATTGCTCTTTCTTTACCATCCCCCTCCATATGAAGTAAGCAAGGAAGAGCACGGCACCATTTGAGTCACAGGATCCCTTTAGTCTCCCATACCAGTAGAGCCTGGAATTGCCACAAGCTTAATGCTTTACATGCCACACCAGATAAATAAGTGCCCTCTTCCATCTCTGCCTTCCCCACACAACTCCAGCAAGCACAGGGCAGTGGGCACGTGAAATTCTGCTGCACTGCATTTCAGTGGCATTCAGTCACGCTCAGCGTGTAACCCAGCAATCTGTTTAGACATCACAGTTCAGAGCCAGCGGAGCCTGGGGCAGAGCTCTGCTTACACCAGAAGAGACAGTTTGCCAGCACAGCTCTTCACTGCTTTCCAGAAGAGAATAAGCAAGAGCAGGGTGCATTCCCATCCCATTTCCCTAGCATAAATACACCACCATCCATTCTTTCTACCAGCACAACTTTTCCCCAAACAGGGGATGTGAATAGGAGTATCCTTTGCTCCCATCCCAACCCCTTATGCCAGAAAGATATTTCAACAGACCAGACCAAAAATACAATGATACTTGAATAGAAACAGTCGTGTGACACAGAAGATGCATTGCTCCTGTGAAGGTTCTTGTTGCTACTAGAAACCAGATGGGGGGAGGGACAGAAAAGAGAACCATAAACTGGTATTTCTTTACCCACTTGGCTACATTTCTTCTCTTGCTACGTTTTAGCTGTCTTGGACTGAGCACGGATCCCCCTGTCCACCCCACACTCAAAATGGAGGAAGCACTGGCCCAAAGACCCCTTTTCTACAGCCAGTCACGCTCAAGAAAGCAGAAGCAGCACAAAAGGCAGGGACACACAGGGAACAGAGCCTCACAAACACAGTCACCAGCAAAGAGGGGCACAGAGGGCTCAAATGCTAACACACACCTCTCCCAAATACAATGAGATGGCCGAAGGACCCTGGGTATAGCACTAACACAGCCAAACAGATAAGGGAAATTGAAGGGAGTGGGAAAGAAAGCAGGGAAAGATGTTTCCGCCCCCCTGTCATCTCAAGAGGGGAGTTTGACCAAAATGGTGCCATCAACCCCCTGAATTTTTTGTTCTTGTTTCCAGCCATCTTTCTCATAAGCACTTTTCTTCTGCTAACCATCTCTCTGCGAGAATTCCTCACTAGAGGAAAAGAAAGGGGACCCTCTTGGCTGACAGAGGGAAGGAGGAACAAGAGCAAACAACTGCATTGCTGATTTTCAGTCCCGCATCCTTGAACAGAGAATCGAGAGATGTAAAACAGGAGCATTAATTTCAGAGGGGCAGGAGAACTCTGAAAAGATAAACGCCTGAAAATAATGCCTCCCCTCTGCACCATTTGATCACATTATGATCCCTCCAAGTGGATCTTTCTGAAGAATTTCTCCCCCTCTCCCCAATTGCTTCTTAATGACCCCACAAGGATCACATCATGTTCAGTGGACTCAATGACCCCAAGGAGGTTTTGCAGCATAAGTGAGTGTGCTAAAGCCTATAGAAAGCAACAGGAATGCAGAGGTAGGGCTGTTGCTGCAACCTCAATTCACCCCTATTACTAGGGTACTGCAGGAGCTCTGAACACTTTGCATATTACGTGATGCAATACCTGACAGAATGAGGTGAAATGAGGACAAAAGCAGCATCCTTCACAGCCTCAGTAATGTGCTTCACAGGGTTTGATCAATGTTGGAACCTGCAAGGAATTCTGGATGTTGCTATACATCTCCCCCTCCCCTCCATCTCCCCCTGAGAGCAGGGTGGAAAAAAAAGAAAGAAAAAAATAAAAAAAAAAGAAAAAAGTCAAGACCCAAAACAAATCAATACTATATAAAGAAAATAAGAACATGTAGACATACACGTGAAATTTTTCAAAATTTCAAAACACAATTATGATGGTATACAAACAACTAAGCACAGTTTTCGCCTTGACTATAAAAAATGAGCAGCTGCATTGCCGTCCCGCTGCTCTGGCAGCACCGGTGGAACACTCCTGCCACCTCGTGGTCCCAGCTCGGGAGAAGAAGCTGCCAAAAGCACACGAGTTTGGACAACTGTCTCCCTGAAGTTAGTTGCAACTGGAAGCAGGGAAGGCAGGCAGAGATCAAAGCCTCAACAAAATCACTTAAAAGAAAACAAAACCCACTTAATCTCAGAGGTCTTTCTAATCTTAATCATTCTACGTTTCTGTTCGAAAGGTTCTTTTTCTCAGAAAAGCTATTTCCTCCTCTTGGTATGATGTGATGTTTCTAACTGGCAGGAGAAGAGCAGGGAGACACAGCACAGACATGTTTTGTGTTCTGTATTGCACCCACCTGGTAAGGCACACAGCGTCCTTTAACACTGTCTCTAGGAACAGAAAAGTGCTAGTTACAGATACAAAGGCAAAATTACTTCATGCAGCTGAAGGCACAGGAGGATTTAGGCCTCAACTCCTTTGCATCTACAGCAGGTGAGGAAAAAGTCTGGAGGCAACTGCAAGGCAAAGGAAAACCTACCTTACATGGAAAAGTTTACTTGAACAGGAGCAAGGGAAAACATGCAAGGCATGGTAACTCCACAGCATATACCAACCTCCCACCCACTTACCTCCCTGGTGCTGAGATTTCACTTGTGTATCATCTCTTGTCCATGCATCAAGGACCACAGGGGCCACTGCATTAGAGGTCTCCTATGGCAGCAGTACCAGATTACTCATTCCTATCCTCCATCCACCTCTTACCCCCTGGGAGTACACACACTTGCCTAGACACTCAGGGAATCGGATTGGCAAAATATTCCACCTGAAAAACCCTCTCCCAGCACAACAGTTTCTCCCTCAAGCAGCAGTAGAAGCCATAGAAGCACTGAGTGGTGGCTGAAAGCAGGGAGATGCTCTCACCTCCCAGGAGGGGCAGTCCCAGACCGTCATGGCACCAGCCCTACCTACACAGGTGCCCCCTTCTTCTGCACCAGCTCTGGTGCTTTACACTCTTTATGTTTATACCATGTTGCACACCATATAAAAATCACTTTGTTGGCAGAATACACAAGCCTGAGAAGAGATGAGCCCTCCTAGTTCTAAGCAAGGGATGAGACTGGCTCAAGTCAAAAGTGCGACTCATTCCTTGCCGCAGCACAATGGCAGGGATGAGCAGGCGGGTAGGACCAGGCATGGCTACGTAAACTGGTATGGGTGAGGAAAAAGTTGCTCACGGAACTGCACCTGGACTCTGGAACCTCCAGCCTCAGAGAAAAAAAAATTAGGGAATAAAATGGAGTGCCCCACTGCAAGGAGATTTATCCTTTTAAAAGCTCTAACACCTACCAAAGCTTCCTCTGCCAAACAAAGGCAGCCAGTCCCCAAGCGGAGCCCTACTAATAAGCTAAAAAGAAACACTGTATTTCCTACCCCCTTTTTAAACTACTTTTAATACGGCTCTTTCAGGCCCTGCATTTAAGGGCAAGTTGAAAGTTGAAACCCCGGCGATGGTTAAAGATCCAACTCATCTGCCTTTAGATTTTGCTATACCAGGTGGAAGGCTGTAGTGCAGACACAGGTGTACTGACAAATTAGCATAGTTTTTGTACCTCACCAAAACTATATTAAACTCCTTAGCAGGAAAGATCTTCTGCTAATAGACATGTTGCTTTTAAAGCTTTTACCCACACATGTTCATTCCTGAAGTTGCACCATCAGCTAACAACATCACATCAAGAAAAGGCCTAACACACTGTGTATATCCACGGAGCAGTGTATTAATGAGGATCACCATAATGAAAGCCAGACAGCTGATGCTCTCTTGCTCTCTGATGCTGCTGCTGTTCTCCCTCAGAAAGGCCATGTGGATGCTCATTATAAGGACATCCATGGAGGACGCTCTGGGAAGAAAGGCTGCTTCTTATACACCCACGACATTCAACCTTCAGTCATAAATTTGCTCTGCCGTAGCACTGAACACCCTTTTACTGGAGGGATGGCACAGGTTTAAATATCTACAGAGCCCTGGGCACAATGGGGCAACACCCAGATGTTGCTACACCACAGAACAGAAAAGGATGAGGGAGATCTGGCAGGGCAGTTAACAAAGAGGAAACACTGTCTCTGGCACTAGCACAGAACAGGGAGAGTCACATCAGATAATCCAGGGACCTAAACCGTGACCATACAGGATCTGAGCATGTCTATCATTTCACAGTGAAAACTTGATCCTAAATCAGGCACAGACACTGGACTGTATTAAATGTAATTGGTCAGAGCAATTGATACTTGGTTTAGAGCTCATGTAAAAACATAAAACCAGGACACACAAGCTTCTGGCAGAGAGGAAATACTCATTCCCAAGTATGACCTTCCAAGACAGAGACAGGAAGTTACAGGTTGGATAAATGCACACAGCACACGCCTCAACAACAAAAGTGAGTTTACAGCAGAACAGCTCTTTGCATTATTCAGTACAGTGCTCTCAATTCAGTCCGAGAAGCCCTAAAGCCAGATTTATTTTGCTGTCAAACCATGGCTTGAGTTCACTCTACTGGGAGGTTACAGCCTTGGATTATGCACTTCGACTATAGGCAGCAACATGGCCAAGCAATGCAACTAGGAACATTATCAATACAGTTGTGACAAGAGGTAGATTATTAAAAAAAAAAAATTCATCATATTCTTCAGTGCAGGGGATGCTAACTTGGGTTAGAAGAAACCTCCCTCACACAGATTTTCTTATGGAAAGAAATCTCACTCCTTGAGAATGCCTGATCCAGTAAATCCTTTCCAAAAGCCAGATTTGCTAATTCGAAAAAAGAAAAAAGTAGTTTGGCACACACTAATGACAGAATCAGTATGGGAGACCACAAATTCAGTCTACTAGCAGTGTGATACAAGGCTTCAGTACTCTGCCTAGGAACATTCTCAGTTCTTCATCCACGTCATGCTGTAACATTGAAATTCTTGGTCTGCAAAACAGTCAGCAAGAATACCATTAAGGTTCATCAAGCAACCTGCTGCCAACCAGCTTCAGAAGCCACCAAGGAATGTCCAGACCCAAAACCCCTCTACGGTGGGCTAAACCTTCCACAAGGTCCTTTTTCCATCCTCAATAAGATCTTGGAAAGCTCCTGTCTAAAACCAGAAGTGTTATATTCTCCGTTGTTGGAATGCAGACTAATGAAGGCCCAGTGTCAGAGCCAGGCTTCCTAAACAGCGTGTGTAACTTCACTTCCCCACGACACAGGGTCTTTGTGCAGCATGAGGGCACACACACAAGGGGTATTTGGGAGCAGAATAGCCATCAGGTTAAATTACAGCTCATTATTATTGGTACTGATAATAAAGCCTGTGACAAGAGAGTAGAAGCCACGCTGACTCCCTTTATACAGGACACAAAGGCAAAAGAAATGATCAATTTGTCCTCTAGCTACCTCCTCGAGGGATGTCACTTGGGCAGAAAGGAAGCATCGGGTAAGCCAGCAGGCAGCAAAAGGAAGGAGACAAGTCTGAGTCACACGGAGTTGCTGCCCTCAGCAGATGTGGATCGCCCTACTACAGACAGGTCACCCTTCGGGAGACACCAACACTCAATGCATCCATTCTTGCACTTGTTTACTTCCTACAGCCTTGAAAGAAAAGAGGTGCAAAGATGTTCTTGACCTCACCAAGAAGTCCATGCAGAAAGAGGAAGCTTCCACAGCCAGATCGTGGACATCATCCTTACAGCACCCTCCAAACCAAAGTATTAGTGTTACGTTGACTGATCTTAAGGTATTAAAAAATACATAAAATTAAGTCAATTTAGAAAGAAATCAAGTTACAAACTCATACAACATCTGCTGAAACATGAATTACATAGAGGCTCTCAGCCTTCAAGACTGACCTAAAGAGACTGAGCAGAAAAGCCTATGATAAACCAATGTCACTAAATAGACCCCAGAGTGTCAGTGGTGGGTGGTCACAGCTTTTAGCCAGGATTTAGAAGCCTAGTCCTTACTGAGAAGTTATTATGGTTTACTACTAATCCTTGGAGTGCTAGAAAATTCACTACTACCCTACCATAATATGAATCTGCACAAGAAGCACATGATCAGGAAAGTAACTTAATGTGGAGTGCAAAAATAAGAGTATAGGAAAATTAACTAGTGGGAGTGGTTCCTAATTAGAGCAAATAATGCCACAGCAAGCACATTATGATGAGGGAAGCTCTGGCACATGTCCTTGAGAAAGCCTGGTTGCTCTGCCTCCTGCACTAGCACCTCTGTAAAGGTCACACTTGGCAGCATATGAACTCATCACAGCAAGATGTTACAGCCATGACCTACTCAAGCATTCCTTGGTGGAAACAGCTCCCACAAGAGTTCCTCCCTGCCTGTGCACAGCTCCCATGATATACCTATAAACATTTGCTGACTAACTTTGCTCCAAGGAAAAACTAAAACAAAACAAAAATAAATTTATAAAGTTACCCTCCAGTTCCCTGACCCTTATCTTCACTCACAGCTACAGTAAGAGACAGGAAAAAAAAAAAAAAAAAGATCTAGTCCTCTGAAATGCCTCAAGCCTACCTGTCCCAGCAAGACCAGTAAGACTGGAGCACACTAAGCCCATCCCAGGCTGAGCCCAAGCAGCACGAAGTAGCTGCAGCCTGCTAGTTCTTGTCATACTGGTCCTACAACTCACATAGCGCCAATCAGGCTGGCTAAGACTGCTCCCAAATGCATTTCAGATGAAGGCTTGCTGCCAGGGTAACTCTTAACACAGCTATCATCACTCCATTACATCCACGTCATCTTATCTCTAAACTTCTCTTAGGAAAAAAAGCTCCTTCCTAGTGCCAGCACCATCTCAATCCCACAGCAGCCACAGTAGTGGCAGTCGGCATTTTCAAAGTGGGTCATCTTGACACGTTCCTTCCTTCAGAGAAGGCCTGGATCACACTGCAGTGAAAAGTAAAAACAAACAGGTGGCAGGAGAGAACAAGGCACACGAAGAAACCGACTACTACCTCCCCCCTCCCAGCACAGCAGCAAAAATTCCTTCAGGATAACACAGCTACCTTAGATAAGACATCCTTTTCCTGGATACTCTCCAACACATTCTCTCTCCTTCTGTGTTTTTTTTTTCGTTTGTGAGCTTTAAAAAAAAAAAAAAAAAAAAACACCCACCACCACCACAACAACAAAAAACCCCACCACACAAAACACCACAACCCCCCCCACACCACAACCGATTGTACCTTGAGTAAAACCCATCCCAACACACACACCCTAGTTCTCTTGAACTAAATTGCTTTCGTGACTGCACTGCTGGGCAAGGGTTAAAATTTCATCTTAATTTAAATATTCATTCAGGATCCAGAAATATCAACCTGCAGCAATAATGATGAAAGAGCTGCTCTGAGATTTCCACACAGCGTTGCAACAGCAGCTAGTACAGCAGATGACAAACAAAGGGAAAACTGCAGCTAAGTTTGAGGCAACTCAGCCATTTCTGGGATACACCCACAGCCTTTGAAGCCTTGTATCTTCTTTTTGCTGTTCACAGTATTGCTACTATAAGCATCAAAATTTGCCTTAGCTAAAATGAAATATTGCATTCCTTCACCTTCTTCTTTTGAGCATTTTCTGAAGTGCAGCAATTGCAGCTGCTGCGAGAAGTGGCCATGACTATTATTTCTACAGCTAAACTCAAGCAGAATCCTAAATTAAACACTAGTTCTCTCATTTCTGAATTCATGGAGTTGCATTCTTCAGCTACTGTATTTGCATCCAAGCTTCACAGCTGCCAGGTTCACTGCATAATATGAAATTTGGATTAGGGATAAACATAAACCTAATTCTGCTCTTCCATTAATCCTTTCTGCTGTCATTGGGACAGAAAACAAACTAGTATTTCTAGGGAAGGAGCATATACAAGCAGCATAATCCTAAGTTTGGGGTTTTTGCTATCTCCACTTGAGCAACAAAAAGGTCAGCACCTACCTTCAGGAGATAATCACAACCCCTGAAGTTTACCCCTCAGAGACCTGGAATTCTTGGCTCTACCTGGCAGCTCTTTTTTAAAGCTAATACTTTTACTACCACTAAAAAAAACCCCAACACCTCAACAAGTAAAACCTTGGACAAGAACAAGCAGAAAACCCCCAAACAACAGAAGCACAAAACACATGCTCCTTCCTTCACAACGTCCCACAGCACTTGGCCAGCCACAATAAAAACCCCAAGTATGAGCTCAGCTAAGAGTTCAACAATACTTTTTACTCTCTGGTGAAAAAGCCTAAGCAGCTCCCACTCTCCCATTCCTAACCAAGGTGGCTGCACACTCTCACTGAGCATCAACACAACCTCTTGTGGAGTTACGTTATAAACCAGGTCACAGAGATGACAGAGGTTGGAGGGCAGAGGGGACTAAAAATAAAATCATGATTCCAACTGTTTCAAGGATCCTGTTCAGGGGATGATGGAGAGGAGAGACTTAAAAAGCACCTGAATACACACCAGACTACATCCTCTGCCTCACTGCTGCTCCCTGTGGAGGGTGCCTGTGTGCTGAGGAGGGGGCAGCTCTCAAATAGCTCTGAAGTATTAATCCCTTCCATTTTAAATGCATCCTGTCAAATAAGGGCTTCATTTTCTAAAAGGGAGATTTTAAGATCAACACTTTCCCCAGTCTACTCTCTCCCATTTGTAGTTTTCCTCTCACATTTATTTATTGTCAGGGCACTCTACACCCCACAGAAAATGAGAACTAATGACAATGGTTGATGGAGTCCTATGTCCACCAAATTCACAGGCCAAAATAAGTGTGCCAAAGGGGAAAGGCTATGTCCAAGCAGAAGCCCTTTGTAAAACAGCTATGGCTCAACTACACACTAAAAACAGAGACCAGCCACACAAATCACAATCAGACACAGGCAACAACCTCAGAAGACATTTTCATGTCCATTACTTCGGCAGTCATTTTAAGCCAGAAAATCCAGAGAAAATAGAACTCCAAGCTTGTTTAATATTCCCTTCAGAAGAAAAAGTAAAGAGAAATCCAGAGCCCACGTTATGCCAAAATTATCCCTTGAACTAAAGCTGGAGATGGACTCTGGCCACTTAAACCTGCAACCTGCCCTCAGAAATTTTGGGATTCACCTCACCGTCACAAGAGAAGACAGCTACCAAAACTCTCTCTCACCTAAAGGAGGCTGATATAACACTAACAACCAGGACACACTTAGAAATGTGGTTGGGACACCGAGATCCTGAATGTCAACTCAGAGCTTCTTTGGGTGGAGCACCACACACTCCCAAACAGTTACCCAGCCTGTGGCACAGTTAACTAAAATCCTGCCCATCCAAACACCACAGGGTTGATATCCTTAGTAACCATAGCAACCAGCACTTCTTCCTCCATCAGAGCCTCGCTGGCACATTACTGCCTTCCCAGCATCAGGTTTTGCAGCACATTTAGGGACCCCTCCCTTTTCCCCAACCACAAGGTTTGGGCAAACACATTAGGGGATGTCAAAGCACTCAGCTGTTTCATTTAATTCTGAAATTTCTCTATCCTCATGTCTCCTGGGCGTTTCTACTTCCCCTCTATAGGGGGAAGGAGGATATCTGAATTCTCTCCATGTGCACCAAACCAGGCATAATGTAAAGCAGGGAGCCAGCTGCAGCCTCAGAAGAAGAGGTGCCACAGAGTAATGGAGACAGGGACTGGTGAATGTCCAAAGTTGGCAGCGCCAAGCCACTATCAGGTCAAGCAGAAGCAGCACTGCAAGACCAGAAGACCCAGCTGCTGTCCACAGCCCACTGTCCCGTGGGCATTAGGGACAGTGCCTGCCTGTTCAGTGACACCCATAACTGCAAATCCACTGGAGACATCCACCGAGACATCAAGTGAGAAAACAGAACTCCCATCTAGCGGCACACATATTCTGTCAGGAAGAGAGCAGAAAAATTACTTTCAAAGCAGAGCTTATCGCTGGCAAAACAATACATCTTTCCATCTTGTAGTTCACCTTTGAACTGCAGATTTATAAAAGCAATCATCACATCCTACCCTCTCACCTGGTGTCTATCTCTTGCTCCTGGGCAGCTGTACCATGCCAGCACTTGCTCATTTCTAAACCAACCCAAAGTCATCTTTATGGTTCCACTCACTGGCGCACTTGGCACAGAGAAAGACACTGCTGTTTTATTAATAGCTTCATGCTGGCCCAGCTCTATCCTGCGCAGAGTTTCCACAGCATCGTTACAATGCATTTTTCACTACTTCCCCTCCTCCTTTCCCACGTGCCACTCAGAGCAGATGCCTGTCTTCCACCTAGCTGTTCCTGCTCCTCAATGTCACCTTGCTCAAGGCATCATTCTTCCTCCTCTCTCCCTGTCTCCTTCCTCACCCTCCTGTGACAGTCTCACAACAGCCAGAACAGTTGCCCTCCATGGCACCAAGTCCACAGACAGCCTCTCAGGAGTTTCACTTTGAGAGCAAGCTCTCTGTAAGAGGTGTGACACCAGCCACAGGGTATTTGGAGCAGAGTTGGAAGGGGAGCACAGTTATTTTAAGTCCAAATGTTCACTTACTGCACAATGACATTTCTTTCTTTCTTCTTCAAAAGACGCAGGACAAAATTCTAGCTTTGGGCTAACTCGGTGACCTACCCACTAATGGTGACACTGCTGTGCAAGTGACCCCTCAAAGGCAGACGTCTGTCAGTAGATATGGACCACGCTGGCAGCATTCAACTTTGGTATTAATATGGGCGAGGCAGTAAGTGGTTTGTGTCCAGGATTAATGGTTAACAAGGCACAGGATAAAATAAATGAGCAATGTGCCAACACATACTTTTGTTTTCATCTTCTCTTTTACATCCATCATTTCATGGCATCCAGGCAAAAGGTTTCTCCAGTGTGATTAAAACACTGCTTCATGGAACCCAAACAAGCTTTTAACTGTGTGAGTCTGGAGCATCAGGTATGCAGATATCCATCAGGTCTTGGCTGACACACTGGTCTTTCTAAGCTTACAGAGACCCTCCCACAGCCTCCATCAGTCTGGCCAGCCCTCTGTCAAACCCATCAGGTGCACTGCTCTGAGCACAATCACAGAATCTGCTCTCTGGTTTTTAGCACCTTTAACAGAGGTGGCTTCCACAAGCTGCACTGATTGCACTGAACTCTCCTGCTCACAAGAGCTACCACTCACTCTAAGGAAGAGATAACATGTGCTGCACTAACTTCCATCTTCACAGTGAGCCACAGCCACAGGAACAGAGAAGAGTCATGTGTCTTACAGGCACAGGATGGATTAAAGGCTTTGGAGTACAAACCAAAGTAATCACAGGTACCAACATGCTGCTGATTGGAAGGATTTGCTCACCCACACTTCAACCTGAACAGCAGTATTAGAATAGACGTGCTAGATAGGACTAACAGTACTTACAGCCCAAGGGGCTACACCAACCTCCTGGAGACCACACCTCCTTCCACTGCCAGTGAATGACCTCCTGCACCATGTCACAAAAATCCATGGTTTAAAAAGGCATCAAGAAATGGAGAATCCATCATTTCCCTGAATAACTTCCAGTAGTCAGAAAAAAAAACACCAAAAAAACCCAAACTCAGGCATTTAATTTCAGTCCATGTGGACTTACTTTGCAGCCATCTATTTGTATTATGCCTGTCTCTTACTATGTCAAATCTTTCCTCTAAGAGAATAATTGAGAAATCCCCTTTCAGCCTCTTTTCAGTAAGCTAAACAGATGGATTTTGCTTCATCTTCAGTTTCCAGAATGTTTCAGTAGCTCCTGTCTCCATCCTTTTCCCAGTTTTTAAACTAAAGCCACTATTTTGAGGTTCATTTTCCTGAATGGTGCTGCGTACAGACGCAGCAAACTGTACCAGTGACTACCTCACTCTTTACATCCACATCATCCCCTGGGTAAAGCAGGACACTGTGAACCTTTGCTGAATTACCTACCCACTGTTTCCCCAATATGGCTCTCTAAGCCATTTCTTTCCAAACATCAGATTTGATGCAGAAGGCCATAGGAGGGAAAGCTGTAACCCCTCCTTAATAATAAACCGTGGAAAGATCCACTTTGCATGAAAATCACACACAGGTGAAGACAAAATGGACCTTTATTGAAGGGGAAGGCTAGCTTTTATCTGGTAGGGCATGGAATGAATGGAATTTGGGAGGATTCAAGGGAGGTACATGCAGGGAAATGTCTATAATTGGGTAAATTGGGATAAAACCTATCCTATTAGGGAAAGGGAAAATACAAAATGAGGAAAAGCTAAAAATTTTAACTACAAAGAGCCAATAAACAGAAGGATTACATTCAGCAAATAGAGAAGAAGCTAACACTGATTTAAAGTGCAGATTACATATAAAGTAAGATTTTCTTCTAACAACATTGTTAATAAATTGAATAAACATAATACTATTGTAATATGAAAAGTAGTCTCTGAGGTAAAAAGTTATTTGTTGTCCAGTAGTTCAGTTGCATTTCAAAGCTGCCTTTTTCTTCAGTTCTGCTTTTCTTCAGAGGGTTTTTCTCCACCAGGAATAAACATCC
This sequence comes from Oxyruncus cristatus, assembly GCA_013399855.1. Taxonomy (NCBI): domain Eukaryota; kingdom Metazoa; phylum Chordata; class Aves; order Passeriformes; family Cotingidae; genus Oxyruncus; species Oxyruncus cristatus. The sequence goes on from VXAY01005881.1 coordinate 1,955,106, forward strand.
TGTGGGCAACTTCCAACAGAAGGCCAGAGCTTTCAGTACTGAGATTCATAACCTTGCAGTTGGGTCCTTAAGAGCCCACAGCACTGGCAGCAGTCCAAGTCAGGAAAAGACCCAAAGCACTCTACAAGACTGTCGGTAGCATTAATTTTATTTACCACCCTGTCAGTCTATGGGTCATCAACAATTTCATATCAATTCCCACATCACTGATGGAAATGTTGATCATCACCAGTCCTCTCACACATCCCCACGGACCCCCATTTAATTAGGATTCACTATCAACGATGCCAAGACTCGTCAGTGAATTCAAGAGTAGCTGAAGAGACCTCCTGTCCCCTGATGTTCTTTCATCATAAACCATAACGCAGATTAGGGAACTCTGCATGTAATACATTCAGTAAGTGCTCTACAGCCATTGCAGAGCACTGGTGTTTTGGAGGAGGTTCTCATTTTTAGAAAGGAAGGCGGACTGAATCAGGCTCTCATGCAATCAGTGCCTAACAGCTGGCTTGAATACATTACAGCAATAAACTTATTTCTACCAATCAATCCATTTCTAGTCTCAAAAAACCAAAAGCATCTACCTTCAGCAGAATTTGGTTTTCATGGTTCATTTTTAAGTAATGCCATATAGAGACAGGAATAACTGATACCTTTCAGCAGGACCAGCTCAAACTGACTCAAGACAAAGCAATGACCAACCAGCTCCCTGTTCTTTCATTCCCTGTACAGCTGCCCTTTCCCCATTTGCTGGAGACCTCCACCACCCCAAGGTCCTCTCAGCCACCTCTCCCAACATTTCTTTGGGTTTTTTACTACTACTAGATGCTTAATTTCACAACTTCATCCACTCTGTATCAAATCAGGCACCTGGAAGGTATTTTGTGTGTCATGTATGGTGCAACAGCCTCACACTTTACTTCCCCAAACTCCCCATGAAATATTTAATTTTTTTTTCTGTACCTGTTTTGGAAGGTGAAATAACTGATGACTCTACACTCTTACTGTAAGTTTGAGTATTTTCAGAAATTTCTTCTTGCCTTCTTATTGTTTTCCCCACTTTTTTGTTGTACCAACATCAACTGCCACCTAGTTTTTATTCATCAATGTCATACAATTTTTTTAATTGTGTCCTAGGTTTGTGACATCTTAGCAGATATTATATCCTTTCTATGCTCTATAATACGAGTATATTTTTGCCAATTGCCAGAAAATTCTCAGTCACAGGTAATTTTACTCAATTCCACATCTCTTCCCTCCCTTTCCTCCTCCCTTCTCTCTTCCCTCTTCAAGAAACCTGTTTCCTATCAGGCAGGAGCTGAATGTTCCAAAGCTGAGCTGAGATTCAAAAGACACTCAGATTTGAGAGGCATCTACAGGAATCCTCTGTGTCACAGACAGCCCATGAACAGTCATTCCTTTTGGTGGCAGAAACAATTTCTGGCTCTTATCCTTTTTAAGAGGTTTCTAGCTGTAGATAACTGTCAAATATACTCCTCACCTCATCAGTCTTATTTGGTTCAGCATGCAACAGCCAGCAGGGAGCAGACAAGACACTACTGGTAGGAGAGAAGGCAGACATGATCCTTGCAAAGCCCTTTTTATCTGTAGATCACAGTACCATCATCCTTCTGTAATTTAAGGGGCAACTCACTCAGTGGAACAAATGCCCGAGGGCAGAGCACAGGCCCTTCATGGCAGAGCCAGTTTGTGCACAATCTCTGCTGGCTTAATTTCCAAATGCCACTACAGCCTCACAAGTGCCTTGTGATGCATCCTAGCCTGTGGGTCTAAGGGGAAAAACAGGTATCAAGTTAATAATGCCACCACAAAAACTGCAGAGGAACCGGAATGCAAGATTCTCGTTCTTGGCCCCAGAAAAAATTAAAAAAAAAAAAAAAAGGTATGAGCACAAAGTCAAAAATAGCTCTTTTCAGCTCCCTCCTCCAAAAGCACTTAGGTTTAGTTACTGCATTCAAGCACCAGCCCTTTAATCAAGGAGTCCTACTTATTCATGAGGAGAACTGTAGCTAGACAAACCTTTCAAACACTAGTTCTGCCATCTGGCAGCAGCACTGAGACTTGTTCCCAGACACACACAGAGTGCTGTTAATTGCCCTCACGTGGAATTCCAAGGCACTGCAATTGTTCTGGCATTTAAAACCTCCATGGGCTCCAGATGTGTATTTTATTTGTGTCTTTGTGGAGAAAAAGGTACTACTAATTACCAAATGTTGCATGCCCCCCTCCCAATACTTCTCCTTTTGCTCTCCCCAGCTATTTCTGTTGCCTTCCACAGCACCAACAGCAAAAAAAGCAGATTGTGTAGGCCCACAGAAAAGTACCTTAAAGAATTCATACCAGGGAAGAACGCATGTCACATTTCTCTTGATTTCCCTGCCCCTGTGGATTTGATGCTCTGAGCAGCTGCCCAGCAGGGAAGAAAGATGATCTGGGGGATTTCTTTGTTGGCTTTTCTTTTTTTAATTTAATTTCTAATCATAATGGAAAGGTCACAGACATAACCTCTCTACCAAAAGTGGCAACTTTGCATTCCTGAAGTGATACATGTAAGGAAAAAGGGGAATAAAATTATTTGAAGAGACTTACATTTTGCTTCGGACAGATTCTGGTTAGGTGACCAGACCAGCATGCCGAGATTCTCTCTCTCCTGACTTCTCCTTGCAAGTTTGGCTTAAGAGAAAACAGATACAAACCAAGTTACAGAGAAGGTAATTTCAGATGCAAAATGGATACAAAAGCGACATCATCACTCATCTGCAGCTTTTAATCAAGATACAAAATCCATCCACAGAGTTAAAATCTCATCTTCCCATTCAGACCTGAGGCTTTCCCTTGTTTCTTCAATGCATCACCCTCTATATAACATGACAGATACCACACACTCACTCCTTCCTGCAGTGCACTAAGCAGCATACGTTAGATCTAAATTAAAAGTTAATTAATGTTTCTCTTCCAGCATACTTGATTATTTTTCTTCCAGCCATCGTTAAATGAAAAAGGGAGGAGCTAGGCTCAGGCAGCAGGCTCCAAGCCCTGGACATCATGAGACTACACTGTGCAGCTACAGAATATGCTGAGTTGGAAGGGACCCACAAGTATCATTGAGGCCCTGCACAGGACCACCCCCCACCAAGAGTGATACCATGCACCCAAGAGTATTGTCCAAACACTTCTTGGACTCTGTCAGGCTGGGTGCTGTGGCCACTTCCCTGGGAAGCCTGTTCCAGTGCCCAACCACCCTCTGGGTGAAGAGTCTCTTTCTTAGATCCAACCTAAACCTCCCCTTGACACAACTTCAGGCCATTCCCTCAGGTCCTGTCACTGGTCACCACAGAGAAGAGATCAGTGTCTGCCCCTCTTCCCCTCATGAGGAGGTTGTAACTGCAATGAGGTCTCCCCTCAGCCTCCTCTTCTCCAAGGAGAACCTCTTCTCCTCACTCTCCCAAGTGCCCTCAGCCCCTGCACTCATACAGCTTCCCCTCAAGGCCCTTCATCCTCACTTTCCTCCTTTGGACACTCCAATGACTTTATATCTTTCCTATACTGTGGTGACCAAAACTGCGTGAACACTTCAGGGTACACACATGCACAAACCCCTCAGATTTCACTTCTGAGCGCCTCGTGCCCTGCCCCAGCAGCCCTCCTATGCCTCCATCCCCCATACAGTCAGGAATGCCCACCAAGGTGACACTGAGTCCCCCCACCAGGTCAGAATCAGGTCCTCTTCTCAACTACTCCAGAGGAACCTGCGTGCACTCACACCCACGGCTCAGAAAGCAACTGTTTTTTAACCAGCTTAACACCTGGCTGACCCAAGAGCTCTAAAAGTCTCAAGATCCACAGCTGCACATAGTTTCAAAAAGCAAGCTCAAACTAAGGTATGTTTCACAAGTGAGCTCTTGTGAATCTGCTGATATTTGGTCACAAGCAGTCAAAAAGAGGAGAAGGAAGAAGAGGATGAGAAGAGAGAGAGAAACTCGCTCTGTTGAGTCAGCACAGCCAGCTCAACCACCCGCCCTGGCAGGGAGAAACTTGCAGGTCCTGTTATGAATGAGTGCCTACAGTTGTACTTCCACTACAAAACATCACATAACGCTCAAGTTTTATGCAATATTTCGACACAATTTTCTCTGCGCTGTGCAATTAGGCATATAACCACCACTTCATGATGCATTAAAACAGGCCAGAAAAGACCTAGTAACACAAAATTACATTACAGTGCTACAAACAGTCATAGCTTGACTACTGCTTTTAACCTGAATTCTGCTCAACTAAGAACAGTCGTGGTTTAGATGACAATATTTTAACATTAAATTTAAAGCACAAATAGCATGTACTAAAAACAACCAGCTGTTAGCAACATACTTACACTGAACTAACAGATTTTTTCATGACAAACACCATGATTATCTTTCGCACAGTTTGTTGGGGTTTTTTACATAAAGTTAGCAACTGCACATACAAAGATTTTGCAGGCTGTGCATGTTCATTACTTTCTACGCTAGGCAAAAGAAGGAGTGAGACAAGAGCCTCTGGTGGCAAGAGATGAGAGGTGGACATCAGGTCTGTACACAGAACACAAAGGGTGTCTGAGATTTAAATTACAAGTCCTGAAACATTGGGCATTAAATTTTACTTTCTCTCCTATTTCAAGTCTCAGTCAGGAATGTAAAGAGAGGCAACCTTAAACCTCCCTTTTGTCAGATTTTGCTCCTCACTCTCCCTATCCAGGATGGCCTTTCCTACTAGAGTCTAGCATAGGGTTCAATGCACAGAAAGGTAAAAAGTCTCTTTCCTCACTTAGGACTGCACTGAAAAGCAAATTCTCATTCCCTAAAAATACTCAAAGACAGAAATGATCAGTCAGGTCTACAGGAATTTAAACACTTTCCAACCAAATCCCAATGCACCTCCAGTAACCCACTGCAGCTCACTCAGGAGCCTGATGCCCAAACTCTGCCAGGGAGGTATAACATTAGGCAATGTCAGCCAGGCTTTACCACAGTCTCACTCGCTGAACTGGGAAACCCACTTAACTCAGGAAAAGAAAGAAGTTTTCTCCTAGTTTCACAGGGTGAACCTCCTCTTCTCTCCTCCCCGTCCCAGCCGGGCTGTCCCTGTCAGGAACAGAGCGCCGCTAACTCAGCTCACCCACAGTAGGATGGGTGAAGTTTCACCTCCCACGATTAAAACCCCAAGTTACGCTTTGAGGTACTGCAGAGGGAGCGCCACAGCCTTCCTGGTTGTGACCTGCAGCCAGCCCTGCGAGGTGACAACCAGCGTGGGACCTCATGGCACCCGTGGGGTTGGTGAAATGTGTTCCTCGTAAAAAAAGTATGCTCCCTGACGTGCACCCAGGAACTCCTCTTGCAAAGAAAATGCCTTGGGTTAGGAGCTGCCTCTTTCCAGCCACACATCCCCTCCCCAGGCCTCATACCCAGAATGGGAGCCTGTAGATGCCAGGCTTCATGCCACCCTCAGGACTCTCTTCTGCCCAGTTCCCACAGCCCACCTTCTTCCTCTCTGCCTCCCTCCAGCCCCTTGGTAGCAAGAGCCAGCCAAATTATGCTGCACTTGCAAATGGGTGTAAAGCAGCACCTCCAGTATTCCCAAACATTATCTCCTGATATATCTCCACCCAAGCCCACACCTATCCATCTTCAGGCCTCATTCCTTGACAGATGTAGAGGCCAGTGCAAAGCACACAGCAGGGTTAGGTCAAAACTCATGCTCCTCTGCAAAGGACAGAAGAACCTAAAGGCCAACACACATGGAAGGCTGGGGGGTGGGCATGTTCCTTAAATGTCTGCAGAGGCTGAGATTGCCTCCCTAATATCCGAGATGCTGGCCACCCAGCTCCTTCACTTTCTAGGACCACTTCCTAACACCCCTCCTCAAGCCCACAGCCCACACATATACTGTCCCTCACACACAAGGCAGACAGGACAGGCATTCTTCCAAGTCCTGTGTCGACCCAATCATAAATACACACAGCATAAGCACTATTCCCACATGATGTACCAAGGAAAAACTTAAGAGCTGGCTCAGAATTTGGAAGAACATTGAAATGACTGCTTCAGAGCAACAGCCATGAGAGCAGAAGATGGGCCTTAGAGCAGAGTGGCTGTTACATCCTTTTCCTGCACCATTCTAAGCACAGTTGCAAGGCTCACCATCACAGGGGAATTCTTTCCCCTTACCCCTGCTTCTGGACAAAGAATACCAGGGTGAATACTAACACTCTGCACTTCACTGACAAAGCTGAAAAGATAATTCAATTTAATCTCTTACATATTTCATATAAAAATAGCTGTGTAAGATGAGCAAGGGTTAGTATTTTTTTAGGGGAACAGATCAATTTAGGATCAATGGGGTTTGCTTGTTTAAGCAACTGCAGTTAAACCAGTGCAACCTGTGTTTAGAGAAGCTGTACACTGGCAGACAAGATGACCTGACATTTCAGGTAATCCTGCACTTTCAGCTAGGCTACCCACCAGATACTTGTAAAGTCTCTGCCACAGCCATTAGTTCCTATCACAGCTGTTGCGGGAGCAAACACTCTAATCACTTTCCCACTGCCAGCTTTCCCATTTGTCCCAAGTCTGTCAGGAATCAAAGACACTTCCTCCATGCCCAAGAGAAAGACCTTCTACTACAAGCAGCACCCCCTAAATTTTGTTTCACTGTCAGAATTCACATGGGATGCAAACTCCCACTGCTTCTACCCAAACAAGAAAAGTACAGCCCCAACCAGGTACAGTATCATGTTGCTTTTTCCACAGCAGTTTCCATCCCTTTCTCTTCTCTCACTTCTGGAATATACCCCTACTCCACACACTATACACTAAAACGCAGGATAGAACCAATCCAGCTTAACATTTCCTTCAAAAAGTGAGTTTCATCTTTTTACAGTGGTTTACTGCAAAAGCCCAAACAGTTCTACTGTGCAAGGGAGGAGATATGAGGCAGGGTGGAACATCCATATATCAGAATCATTCTAAAAGTTGGTGGGGCTTTTTTTTTTTCTCCCCACTGAATCTGTCAGGACACATGTAAACACCAGGGTGTACAAATACCTTGATTTGCACAGGAGAGAAACAACATCACCACTGAAGTTCCTATCACTTCTGCCCATAGGCTGAGGCTCTCTATCCCTGGGGGCTCTGTGAGCTAAGGGACAGGCCTGGCACGTGCAAGACTGTGCTGGTCTTGCAGGATGTGAAACCCTGATCCACATCAGCCAAGGCTCTTCCCTAGCTTTTGGAAAGCTGTCACAAGACTGCCTCACAGAAAAACAAGAGGTTCCAACCAGCAGAAGCAGTCAGTTCAGACACCAAGTGACATTAGGCTGATTTAAAAAAAAAAAAAAAAAAAAGTATCTTGTGTCTTTAAAATATGTGTTTTTCCTGCTGTGAAGGTTACTAGATGGGGCAGTCTCACTCTCTAGTATCTGTCTGTCCAATTTTCACTTGCATATACAAAGATGTCAGTCCTGCTCTCCCACTACCACCCACAAAGTTTAAAGCCTCAGGGGTAAATCTACCTCAGACCCCATACCTGAGTGATCTCAGCTCACAAAGGAAAAGAACAAAGAGTGAAGTGAAAGCAAAATGATTTTTTGTCAATACCCAAAAAAACCCAAAACCCCCAATCAAAAAAAAACAAACCCAGAACCAAAACTCTTCAAATCTACTCCCTCCCAGAGCCAAACTCCTCTGTTGAATTTAGTCCAAATTAGAGAGCAGATGGTCAACTCTGCCAGGACCCTCTGCAGAAACGGAGGAGAAAGGTGGAACTGTCAAGTTCCTTGACAGAAACTTCTTAAAGGACATCAAGCCCTAAATACTCTTGCAAGTCCCCTGATGTGTCTATTAACTTAAACCCTGGGTCTAGACCCCCTTCCTACACAAAAAAATATGCATTTTATCTCCTCACATCCTCGGCACTTTTCTGCACATACTGTAACTTCATATTTTCTCTTCGGCAAACCAAAGTTGCACCAGTGCTGGAATGAGGACTGTATTAAGCAGCTCAGTGTTGAACATGCCGCAGAGTTTGTCATCATGAATAATGTGGACATGAAACCACAGATCTCTGTTCTGGCTCTCTCCAGAACGCTGTAAGAGAGCCAAGACATGCGCACGTGCCCTGCAGTCTCCTCAGCCACCGCACTCGGTGGAGTTGCTGCAAACGGACCACAGAGCGGGGCTGGAAGTGCTGTGACGCCAGGACACCCAACAGGGAAAGGGAAATGGGCATGTCTCCAAACAGAAACTACCAAAGGATGCCATGCTGCACACATCAAGTCCCTCCAACAGGTCAGAGAGTACCCTCCCCATCCTTCTGACCCCTCCCCAATTTCCAATTACTCATGGAGTGACTGGCATCAGTACAGAAGGAAACTTGTGCCTGGCAGTAATACCACGCCCTTCATCCCACCTGAATCCCCTTTTGGTGAGACAAACTACAAGCCTCTGAAGAGCTGTGTCAAAAGGCCAAAGGGTGAAGCTTGCACCTCACAGCTTGAATGCATCCTCACCACTTCTGAAGGGAAAGGAGATCCTGTTCAGCGAGCATTTCTCTGCCCTCCTGACACATTCCCTGCCTCTCCTCCCCCCTTCCTATGTTGACTCTGGCATTTATCCCTCCAAACCAAGCACAATCGCTAAAAGTAACCTGGCAAAATATGGAGCAAACTGCATTTTCCCCAGTTATTAAATCAAATCAGCTGAGAAGGTACGCAGGGAGTGGCAGACGCAGGGAGTGGCAGACCCATGTGGGTGGGGGGGGCTCTGCCTTCACCCACACAGTGGTTCAGCAGCACCACTGCAAAAGAGAAAGTGGGAGGTTGTTTCCCCTTCCACCACCACCATCTACTTGACAAACCAAAGCAGGGGATCTAAAAAAGCTTTAAAAAACCCAAAACGTACTCCCAACAAAAAAGCCACATGTACCCGACCAATTCCTAGTTTTCCAGCACATATCCTAAGAGACAAAGAAGGAGAGTAAGGAAGCAGGGACAGCCAAGACACCTCCCTCAGTCACAGCACCAGTTTGGACTGCCTTAAGGACCACTGCTGGAATGGACACCACACACACAGAGCGTGCAGGAAGGCAGAGCCTGTCAGCAAGCAGGGAGCACAGCGCTGCCCAGCTCCAGCCTGACCCATCGTATTTTATTTTCCTTCTCCAAGTTAGAGAAGAAACATGCCAGAATAAACTCATTGGGAGCCCAGGCCTCTCAAAAGCCACCAATCACTCTGCTGTCTGTTATTTTGCTTCTGTGCAAGGCAGCAGTGCCAGCTCCCACTTGAGTTCCTGCACTTGAGGGACCTGCTCCATCTCACAGCTCTCCCCAAGGATGCTGCATGATGCAGCCACAGCTGTGAGCCATTCAAGTGCTTTGTGCTTTGCTTCTGACACCTGTACTGACCCCTCTGAGAGATGATCCTTGCCTCCCGCACATGCCAAGACACACTTTCCTCCCAGTTCCACCCTGCCCAAGTCGGAGTAAGGCTCTGCCAGGAGACCTCCAGCATTTTCCATTCTCCACCCTTTCAATAATCTCCAATGTTTTTGCTGTTTGCACAAGGCATTTCAGAGCTATTGAAACCCTCTGGATTTCAAAGCAAAGCACACCTACACATGACTATGCGAGAGCACTGCAACACACACCACGAAGAGTGGGAACCTGCTGCTAGTAAGATCCTTTTGTTATTTAGAATTGGCAAAAAGTAACTCAAAAGTAGGTACACTGTCAGATGTACCTTGATACAGATACATACTTCTGTACCTTCTCTGGAAAGCAAACAAGAGCCTTAAATCAAAGTTTAAAAAACACTTGCCATAGAACTACAGGGAATTCTTCAGATACTGATCTTTTGCAAAACAACAGGTAAGAGAAGATTTCCAGATCTGAACAATGTCTTTCAAAAAGTTAATAAGGTTTATACAACAGCAACTGAAATCCCCAAGGTACAGGATGGCAAGATTTCCACCTACAAAAGCTACTGCTTTACTAATGGCACTTGACAATCCCCCCTTCGTTTTTAAATCACACATTGCAGGTTTAAAAAGGAGTAAGAAACAACTCTTCCTTTTAATATGTAACCCTGAGCATTATATACAAAATATGCACTGCATAATATCCAAAGGTGAATAGGTGTTTTTATTGTTTAGGAAGAGCTGGAGCTGCCATATAATACCTTAGCTGTTGAATGCTTCTTCAAGCAGTTTTGGACCAAGTCTAAATATATTTACTTACAATGAAGTGAGATTAAACAAGTGCTTCCATTCCCAACCCTGCATGTCTTTTAATCAATGCAGACCTTAAATTCGTTGCATAGGGTGAAATCCCCTGTTTACTGTACCCATGATGATTATTAAACAAAATAAGACAAGGGAGGAACAGGCTCCCACAGTATAAAAAACTCTCAAGGGTTCACTGTTATTACTCAGGCTCACGGTGTAATTGTAAATGCGCAGCTGTCATACAATAGCACAACACCTATGTGCCACAAGAGAATTCAAACATAATTGAGAATCAGAAGAAAAGCTTTTTTCACCTTCCTTCCCCACTGCTGGCACTGGTGTCCCAAGCAGCAACTCAAAGACATTTGAAGAACTTTGCTGCTCATCTCCACTTCCTTCTGCATGTGACTTCTCCCTGAGTCAGCAGATAATGCTTGTGATCCCCTTTCATTCGTGTTTTCCAAGGACTGCCTAGTTATAGCAGCTGGTACCTCACACAAGTACCATCTTTGTACACACTAGAGCAGCACTAAATGCAGCAGAACATTTTAGACTGGAATACTGAAAGCTGAGGAACATTTTTTAATTAAAAAGTTATAAATTAAGCAGTAGTTAGTTCTTCCTATACATGACTACACCCGGGCAGCACTATAATCTATATGCAAATAAAGTTCTGAGGGCATTTTTGTATCTACCTAGGGAAACAAAGGTGACTATTTGGCTTTCTATACAGAGCAGCACCACTGGAAATGCAGGCTGAAGGGCCCTATTGCCTCAAAATAACTGTAGGTGCTGCGATACAACACCCCACAGTATCACACATTACAACAGTGTGCAAAATATTGCTTTAAAAATTACCCAGTTAAAGATTAATCATCCAGCAATGATTACAAAGGTCACTTCACAGTGATAAAAATTATTACCATTAGGAAAACTGAAAGAGAAAACAAGAAAAAGCAGAGATGGCAATACAGTTTCCTTTTCTTTAAAGTAATAAAGTTCAATCCCACCCTAAGTTTGAACTTAACGTGCTTGTATTTTTTTTAAAACTTTTTAAGAACAGATCTGATCCAAGATGCCTTTCCAGGTTCAGAGCTAGCAGCAACACAAAAGCTGTGGCCTACATTTAGCCCATAGCCCAGGCCAGAGCAAACAATAAAGCCAGAACAGATGTTGAGGCCTCGCCTTGTATTTTTTTTTCCCCCCCGAATAATAGGAGTCCGCTCATTCTCTCCTGCAAGCAGGTGGCACCAATGTGCAGCCATAGATGAGGTCTGAATAACTATACGAGCAAACAGCCTTTCAATATACACTCTAAGTGTGTAAAATCTTCTACACACGTGCAATTCCAACCTGAGCTCTTCAGCGAGTTCTGCATACACAAGCCCTGAGATCCACACATGAGCAGGAAATACATTACCACATCAGAAACATGACTATACCCCCACACTTGTTCAGCATGGAGCAGCACACCTCTGCTAATCACAACAGGCTTTTGTCTAGACAGGGCTGGGGTTTTGTACTGAAACGTGAAAGGTTTGGAGTTTCTTTAAAGAGAGAGCTAAGTACAAAATTAAGATGAGAAAATACACATTTCAATCAAGATTTTGCCAGAGATCCCTTGCAAGCCTTTTTAAAGCACTATCCACTTGTTTTTTCAAGGAGGAGGGCTGGTAATTGCACCACAGCAATCCTGAATGCACACCCAGAGAGCAGGCAACCAGAACAAAGCCAGAAGGTGCAGCAGACGCATCGGGTTGGACCAACGAGGCTCACCCGCCCTCCCAAGCACACTTCTCCCACCTCCACATCCCAGAGAGCACCCCTGGCCTCCCCAACTGTGCTTCACAGCCACACCAGCTCCAAAGCTACATCAGGAGGGCTGGGATAGGGCTGGACCCATTCCACCCCCCCAGTCAGTACCAACAAAAGCAAACATCACACACAGGGGTCTCAGGGGCCCAAAATACCCTATGGATACCTCTCCATAAACCATGGCTGCCACATTGGGACCCACATACTGCCAGTAACCTTGGGAACCCCTGCACACTCACAACCCTACCAAAAAAAAAAAAAAAATTAGAAAAAAAAAATCAATGCAGGACCTTCACAGAGCCACACAGTGAACTATTTTAAAGTTTGTTAAAAATAGGTAAATGTATGCAGTCAGTTCTGGGAGCCAAGCTACAATAAGCAAACTACTGTTGGTTTCTGCTCAGTCTCCCTGAGCACTGCCCCAACAAGACACTTCCTTCCTTCTTTCCCACCACACTATTTCCCTCCCCTTTCATTCAAGTGACCAAGAAGTCACACAGACGTGCCTACATGTATGTAAGGAAGATCCACATATAGAATTTCATATACACAAAAGAAACAACAATAACACCACACAGTTCCCTCAAGTGCCAGGTCCCGTGCTGCTGACAAATATCTAGACACTGCCAAATCTATTTGAAGCCAAACAGCCTACTGATGAGGAAGCAAAGATAAGCGAACACATCCTCTCTTTCCATAACAGATCTTGATTCTGCTGCCTCCCCTGATCTTTGACAATCAGCAACTCCCACATGCACAGCTCCACATTCATATAGCCTCCCATTTCTTTACTAAGCCAGCCCTCAGCTCTTCCCACCCATTGAATGGGGTTCTCTGTTGTGTTCCCTAAAGAAGAACTGCAGCTGCTTGGGCCCAGTCCTGCCCATTATTCACAGGCAGCACTTAAGAATAACAAGACCAGGACCAGCAGAGAGACTTCCTGAGCCTGGTACTGTATCTGCATCATTGGATTTAATGGCCCTTCATGGGAGAAGGGAATAAAGAAAAAAAAAAAATCCATCAAATAGTCTAATCCTTTTTGAACCCATTTGTAATTTTGGCATCTACAATATCCTGTGGCAGAGTGCTTCAATTTAATTATATGTTTGTTGTCTGAAGAGAACAAAGAAAGCCCATGCACACGCTCCCTTCTCTACTCTGAAGCTGCTACCCAGCCATTTCATTTGGTGGCCCCATTTCCTGCCTTATGAGAAACAGAGAATAACTGTGCCCTGTTCACCTCCTCCATGTCTCTTGCTGTTTTGCAGATCTTCCACTACACTCCTCTCGGTCATCTGCTTTCCAAGCTTAACAGTCTGGGTTTCTCTGCTTCTCCCTCGTATGGAGACGGGAAACAAGAATAATTCTTGTACTTTATCTAGTTATCTTACAGCTCTGAGCAGCATGTAAGCATGGGGGAGGGAGAGCGGGGCACAACCAGAACTGTACACGGTGTTCAAATAGAGGGTTCACCACAGGATTTATAAAACATGCCATAATGAGGTTCTGTTTGTTCTCGGATGCTTTCATAATAGCTTTTAACAATACACTTGCCTTTTCATTATTACCCTTGAGTTGATGAAAAAAAAAACAAACCACTATGACTCCCCAAGATCTTTATCTGGAAAGGCAACACCTAATTTAGAGACCACTACTGTACACATACAGTTAAGAGCTGTTCCACCCTACCCCCCTTAATATTAGTTAGCATGTAACAAGTGTCACCAGTCACAAGACTGAATGGGTTGCCCATTCCCTCCATTCTGCAGATGTCTGCACCCTCCCTGCTGCCCCCTCCTCCCATTCACATACTGTCTTTTACTGACAAAAGGACAATCCAGCTGTTAATAGTAAAAATTAGGGGAGAAACAAAAATAACAGGGTACGTAATTTGAAATGGGGAACACACAAGTGTTGCTTAAACTGGAGAGTAACAAGTGCACAGTGACTCCTCTCCAACTACCAGCTGCAGGACACCTCTGGCTTCCCCAGGCTTCTTCCCCTAGGAGAAGTGACACAAGGAGCAAGAAGCCAACAGAGGGTTCTCAGACCTTGCAGCTTCTCCTCTTCCCTTTCCTGTTAAATGGCAATGCTGCTTAGACAACCCATACTAGCAGTTCTCACTCCTCAGCTCCAGCCACCCTTCTCCATTCCCTGGCAACCCAAACAAGCAGCATTTTACTCATCTTTCCCACACACTAAGGACCAGCTGGCCCGTTTCTATTGCCCAAGGCAAGAAGAAACAAAAAAAGTCAGTCTCAAGTGATCACTAACCAGAGATTACTTTTTGATATTTTTAGCAACACCTCTTCCCTTCCCACCCATCGAAAAGTTCACAACAGCATTCTTTTGAGATAGCTTAAACTGACTAGTAGAAGTAACTAGTGCCTAGAAAGCATCAGTGATATAAAATGTAGATTCTTGGTTAACAAAGAAGAACTGGTTTATTTTTTCCAACACACTTCAAAAACCCTAGCCAAGACACAGTCAAGAACAAATCTGACTAATTAGAACTCAGTCTCAAAAGAGTATGAGGATATGGGCACTTCTCACCCCACATCTCAGGAGATCAGAATAAATAAAATAAGAACTAGCTATGCTCTGTGGGTTACCAACTAAGGCTGTTGGGCCAACGCATTACTGCTTGGCAAGACTCTACTGTGAGGGGCATGGAGACGGGACACACATGTGTCCCCATTCAGACACAAGCCCACTCAAAAGGTCAAGTGAGAGAAATTCCATATTACTCTACTCTTGCAGTACCAAAGCACTTTATAGTCAAATAAATCAATCAAGCACAGTCAGCTCACAAAAAGTACAGGTTTGTCACTTTATTTTTATCCCTTAAAACCTGGTTCAAACACCAACACTTTTCAAGGCCACAAACAGAAAAGATCATATATGAACAGTGGCAGACATCTTCCAAACCCAGCTGGGTGCTTTAAATAGGCTAGACATCCAAGGAAGGTACCACCGTGGCACCTCCCCACTGGAGGTAGTGCCCTTCAAGAGCAGCAGAATCAGGCTCTGCCAATATGTCCAGAAGAGGCCTCACCTCTGTGCTGAAGTCACCTAAACTAACACAGCCACTTCTACCCGAAGCTGGTTTCATAGCGGTTACAAGAATGGCCTGGTTGGCAGAGACTGCGAAAAGGGGGCACAGCTTCCTCTCCAAAGCAGCCATCTCCAGAGGCAGACACCTGTCCTCAGGCCAACGCGAGCGCTCAAGAAGCTTATATATCAAATCCCACCCAGCACTGAGTCATGCACCGATGTGGTGTGCAACTGCAATCAACAGGCTGCGAGCATGCCCAGTCTAACCCACACAAATCCGACTTCTAAACGTCTGCAACAGTTGCATATCCTCCTCTCACCCCCATCCATGACAGTCTTCCAGGTCCTTATCCTCACAGCACCCCCACCAGCAGATGAGAGCTTTTATCAACACACACACATGCAAAGCTCTGACTTCCAGGCTTGCAGGGGTTGAGTGAGGTTTCCTGGGTCCCATGCTACAGCCCTACCTGTGGGTCATCCTTCCTCATCATCCCACTCTCAGAAATGCTGAAGTCAAATAGGAAACCATAAATAACACATTTCTAATATTTCAAATCAGATCCTGAAGACTCCGACTGCTTCCAGTTCTCCTTGGAGATGACTGGTGCATTCATTATCTCACAAATTCCCCAAGGTACAGACAGTCCCCTTCTCCTTCTGTCTGCATAGGGCTCGGCTCAACAGGGTGCTGTAAGGATAATATTCATACCCAAAAACATGAAGTCAGATTTAACATGCCCTTGAAATGCAGGCAGTTCCTGAATCACAATTTTCTGACAGATTTCACAAGTTAGTTTGTTTTTTCCCCATTTCTGCCAAACTCAGAGGCACAGTAAGGACTATATTTAAAATGCAGCTAACAATCACAGCAAATCTTAACAGTTTGATTTTAACATTCAACTTTTACTACAAGACTATCCAAAAACAAGTTATCTGGTTTCTCTCCTTCTCCTGCCTTCAAAGAATCTTGGAACTAGTTTGTCTTGCATCTACATTAACAGTTTCAGAGCAAAAACGCAGTATGATAACTACAACAGAGGCTAAACAATTCATCATTGCTGCACACCAAGCACTGCCCTGCACTCATTCTGCTCTGCTGTTCTGCCCATATTCCCACTTCATGCTGAACATAGCTGACCCTAAAAGATGCCAAGTAACAGCAAACCAAGCCCTGGAGAGACAGGTTCTCGGCAATAAGCAGCAGCAAGTACACCTGCAGCCCAGAGGAACAAAACAGGGGCAGAGCCCTGCAAAGACTTTGGATTCTCCTGAGCTGCCTCTGCTTTAGGATTACAAACGCTCTTCCTGCAGTGCCAGCATTTGCATACCACAGCATATTCACAAAGAAATCAATCGGGACACAAGCCCGGAGGTGAACACCGAGAAGAGGCCGGCAGCACTTGGGGCACCCTGCAGAAAAGCTCGTGGCTTTCTGCTCAGATGCTTCAGGGACAAGCAAACCGGTTACGACGTATCCACGCCTGGCGCTCGATTCCCTTCCCCACCCCGTTTAACAAAGAGGACAGAAGTTTGCAGGCGGAGGGCCTTGCAGGCTCTCAAACGCAACCACCACGTGGCGAGCATCAGGAGCAGAGCTCACACAAAGAGCCGAGAAGCAGCAGGAGACGGGGGAGAGGGCTGGGAAAGCCTCGGCAGCCAGGAGACGGGGGAAGGGGAGACCCAGCCTTGTTCTCCAGCCATCGCCACGAGGAAGCAAGCACAAAGGGGACAGCGAGGCCAAGCAGATAAGGAGAAGCCAGCCGAATGCCAGCCTGGCAGTGCAGATAAACAGAGGAGCCAAGACCCTGCTGGAAGGAGAAGAGTGTGGTTTGGTAAAGAACTGAGGGAGGAACCCGGCTTGGCACTGCCCCGGGAGGGGAAGGAGGAGCCGTTTCCCGGCGAGGCAGAGGAGGGCAGTTCGCACAGCACTTACCTGCCCTGAAGCACGTCCCCTCTCACCGCACCCCTGCGGCACAGCCCTCCTCACATACATACACAGCTACGAAATTAACTTAACTCTACTGTGTTCAGGGCCATTAGTCTTTCCAATTTGAGGAGTACAATCCTATTCAGCACATAAATGTCTCTTTATTGAGGCTGAAAATTCTTCTGTTTTCTCCAATTTGGGGGGCAGGGGGGATATCTTTCAGGCATAATTCATGCTCAGGGCAAATCATCCCCTCTCTCCTTTCCTTCCAAAAACTATCATCGTCATGAAAGCAACCAGAGCGTCCCTGTGTGTGCTAAGAGCCCAGAGGTCTTGTTTTCTCTTCCCACAAATTATAAAATGGGAAAAAAAAATGCAGTGGCCATCCCCTGCATGCTGTTTGACAGGAATACAGATGTGCCTCCTGGCACATCAGCTGTGATGGCCCACACTGCTCTGGACAAATTCAAAACATGGCTTCCAAGTTTGTTTTCTTTATCCAGTGACTACTGGATAATTTCATAAAAGCAGTGAGCTTCTCCACAGGGCACCATATTGAGCTCCAGACACCTGAAGAGGTAATAAGCAATTATCCCTGTCCTCCTACATCCAGTGCTACCACCTTAGCCACTCTGGAGCATTGTCTCCATACCACCTTCTGACCATCAGTGACCCAAAGCAGAGTCTGGTTCTGCCATCAGGTTGTTTCAACTCCCAACCTCAGCTCCCCAGCTTGTACCCAAGTGCTTAATGGGGTTTGTACACATCCATACAGCAGTTTAAAAAAAAAGGCGCAGTAACAAGAACAAGGCAGCAAGGGAAACAAAACACACAGGGACATAAAGAGGACAGAGAGCCTCAGGGGAGGGACAGTATTTAGAAGAGCGGAGTTATTAGAGACTGAGAAGCTAAAGCATGCTAAGGTTGCTGGGGCTTCAAAGGCGGGGGGAAATATGTGCAGAGGATCTTGGAGAACACAACAGCCTTACAGGTGCATATACAGGCTGGAGCAGAGAAAAGCCGAGACATACTGGCACCAGAGAGGACAGCAGACTGTCAAAGAAAACTACAAGGCAAGACAGGCCAGAGAATCCATATCATTTACCTGTAGCGATGGGCTCCGACAAGCATTTTGAGACACTTGTATCTTCCTCAGCAGAAAAGCCACGTACCCTCTTCACTTCTATCCTGGCCTGAATTTCCTTTGCAACTTTCCCAGCACAATGTATTGCATTTACTGAAAGACAACCCTTTTCCCTGACTACTGAATTTTCACAGGCTGCTATTTCAATAAATGTTTGTGACTTTAAGGAACAGACTACAAGACTGGTACCATGAAACAGAGAGTAACAACCACTGTTCTTAGTGCAACTGAGCTCTGATCTGCAACAGGGAGCTGTAGGTACTGCTGCAACTCTGAATTTGGGAGCCTTGAATCTTCTGTTCTGTGCCACCACTCAAATACAAATTGCTAAGAGTCCAGTTATATCTATGTGGAAAGGAAAGAACAAGTGTCAAAATAATTCAGGGTACATTGACTCCACAGGCTTCTCTTCTTGTCTTCCTTTTTCCTCAGAAAATCCCTCAGTCTCACCTCCCCCCCTGCACACACAGCCCCTCGGTGAGAGCTTTGCACACATTAAACCAATACTTGTTAGCATGGCCAGGGACCCTGCTGAGAGCCTCAGCTCCCTTAAGACAGCTCCGATTGGTCCAACTTTCTAATGATAAAGCTATTTGTAGTCAGATATTCATGATGCTGGCAGTGATTCTTGGTATAATTACTAATACCTAGACTGAATATATAACAGCAAAGGAGGGAGAGAGCCAACAGCCTGTAAAAGATACCAAGCTTCACTTAAAAACATTCAAGAGTAAATCAGCTTCACTGAACAAGACAACTAAAGCTCTTTTCCTATGGCAGATTTCTGCAGCATGCATTTACTGTGCAGAACAACGACAACATCTTACTCTTCTCATTCTAAGATCCCACCCAAGCAATGCCCACAGAAAGCAATGGCTGGTTGTCCTGGGCCCAGATGCAAGAGTCCAAGCTCGCTCTTGTCAATACATCCCACATTCTCACTTGCAGAGCCCTGTGTGAGGGCATCCAGCTGCAGCACTGACATGCTCACCCTCCCTCCCACACCTCCACTGTCCTGCAACAGCTGTGGTAGCTTCCTGCAGGAGCAGCGAACATGTGCTGCTTATGCAAGACACAGAAGCAGCAGGGAAATGAGACTCCTTGAAGCCCAAGACAAATCCCATCTTTACTGTCATTCAGCAGGAATACAGTCCAAACTTTTTCAACATCTGAATGCTCGATCTTCACATCCAGGTATTTTTTCTGGTATATCCAGCATAAGCTACAAACACCAGCACTTCTGCTCCAGCAAGGCCTGAACTCCAGCAATGCTTGCAAGACTTTGGCAGAAGGCAGAGAGACAGAAGCATCCCTGACAAGTCCCAAGAAATTTCGGATATTCTCTTCTTCAAGGTCATCGTGCCCAGGCTGGTAAGGCGCATGCTAGATCAACTCACATGGCCTCCAGAAAAACAGTCATAACAACAACAGTCTTAGACCTGTAGCCACCTTCAGCACAGTACCTAAGACTGCCAAGCCACTGACTGCATGGCCTTACTTGCTTCCCTGCCCCTGCACAGGAGGAAGCTGCTTACAAGACTCCTTAAAAGACCTCTTTCTCACAGCAGTGTTCCAGATCCACTGCCAGCTGTTCCAGACTTGCAGAACAAGACAATCCCATTGCATCCGACGTTGTCCTGAACTAGAGGCATCAGCTTACATGAAGGAGAGTTTAGATGAGTGTTGCTGCTGAGTTTGGTCTAAACCTCCAGAATCCCCCCCAAAAGCCTCCGTTTCTCCCTCCCCCCCGAACACAACAGTTCAACTACACAGGTTGAACAGGTTCACCAAAAGACAGGATCAGTCCAAGAACAGTCCAATCACAAGTTCCAGAACCCTGGCATGTCCCCTGACAACCTCAGCATCTCCTTATGCAACTGCCCAGTATGCAGAAGAGTCACATGAGACTAGCACAGATGCTGGGAGAGCAGGTTTTAAGTTATTCCTGCACAAGAAAAAGAAGTGACAATTAAGCAATGCCTAATAAGATTCCTGGGCTCTATCTGTTTGAGAATCCTTGCTCCCTTGACTATAGCAGTACACCAAGAAAACAGCACTCCTTCCACGCAGTTAGTTTTAATATCTGTGCTGTCTCCAGCAGAGAACTCTGCAGCAATTTCTAGGAAAGATGACACCAGAGCACCACAGTTTCCACATCTCTGGCTTACTGCCCTTGGACAGTTCTTTTTGTGCAGCTGGTAAGACTGAAAACTGGTTTCCGTCTGGCACTGGCTGGTGATGCAACCTCCGTCCATCAGCCTAACGAGAGCAAAGCCCTGCTAAAGATCCCACCCAGTGGTCTACAGGAACAAAGTAACTATACCTTTCTCCCAAAGCCCCACTTTGCTGGGTTGATACTACTGGAAAACTAAAGCTTTCACCACGAGCTCCCGAGTTGCTTTTTGATCCCTAAACCTGAATGTCACATGACAGCAGGCTCAGCTAGTGCCCTGCAGCTCACACTGTGTGCAAGGCAAGGGCACCGTGCCTTTGCTCTGCTGCTCCCCTCCATGAAGAAATTTGCCCTGTAGGAGCAGGAGAGAGACAATAGGGACAGGAAACACATCAGGAATTGGTGTGCAGAAACAAAATGTAAACTTTTGTTTCTTACAGCCACGACCTGACAGAAGAATCCTGCAGAGCAGATCACCCCACAAGCTGTGTGCACATGTGCTGGGTGGTCAGTCACTGTTCCCTCATCAAGTTTATGATCTGTCATGTCCAACTTTGGCCTGTGACACTAGCACCTTCCTAAACAGAGCTTTCAATTCATATGTATCAGCCAAGGACATGCTACCAACACCGCTAGGAAAGCAGATTTTTGTGCTTTCAGAAGCACTTCCTCTGCTGTTCCTATAGAACCATCAATTTTGGCCACTAGAAACCATGACACAAGGGGAAAAATACCTTCTTTTTTTTATATAAATAGAAGCAGCAATTATCATCCCTGGGTTTGCCATTTAGCTGTCCTAACAATCTCTTTCCAGGCTTCTTGGCTCTTCTGTATAAAACTCACTCGAAACCATCACACAACCCTACCACTTCTACCATTGTTCAAAAAACATGGCGAGAGTCCCTTGTTCCACCCATTTCTTTTGTTTGGGTGATTTCAGTATCATTCTCAGCACTGCCACTAAAAATAACATTTGTGAACTGGAAGAAGAACTTCCCTAGCCATCTAAATCCTGGTAGAAACAAGGTACACATGCAGAGGATAGAGGGAAAGGTTCACGCCATGTCCCATTTTGTTACATCCTAAAAAGACGATCAGTCTTGTTCACCTCATGCATCACTCAGAGGTGTAAATGTTTCCTGAAGTTTCAAAACATGGGGAGTAAAAACTACTTTTTTCTTTCTACCTTTCCCAGAAGTTTTCAAAGAAGGCAGCTGTAGGAACTTGGAACTTTATTTCCTCATCTACGAATGAGAAACATGTCATGCTTAATTGAGTTAGCTCATAAATTTCCACCAGGTATGCTTTCAAATAAAGTTCTTTAATACAGGGTATATTTATCACCGTTCAGAAGCGAAACCAGAACATCACAGCACACTACAGTAATAAGTGTGTTTTTGCTGGTTGGTATATCTCTAAAATGAGAAAAAGAAGGGAGGAAAAGTGTCAGAAATAGGAAATATCAATATTGCTAACTCAAACAGAAGGTTAAATATCCTGCGGGCTCTGAAATGGTATGTAAATAAAGACCTAGTGTCATAATGCAAACGTAAAGAAACAAATACAACATCCCAGTCAACATAAAAGTGTCCCTCATTGTGACATGAAAACAGCAAGGACAAAAAGTAAACCTGATCCCATGTTATCACTAATTAAATTCATATGTACCAATTTTCTTTTTTTAAATGAAGCAAACATTCGAATTCATTAGTAACAGAAAACATTCAGAATAACTTAATTGCAGCGGTCATCTCCATTTAAAGCTTTTAATTTTTAAAACTAAATATATCTGAAGAATATCTCTTCTGATTTTTCCACACTAGACTTGGCAAGGGGAAAGTAGATTCTGAGAGCTAATGACTTACCCTTTTTCCTATCAAGTGCTCACATTGAGTACATTGCATCCATGACTTTTCTAGAGAGATTAAGAGTTATTTCATGGACTGAATCTTGCCCTAGAGAACTATCTGGCCTTCATGAAACAGAACGCTATCATCCATGAACCAGCCCTAGGTAACATTTACTTCTAGTTATGAGGATATGTGCTTGTCTGACCTTCTGACTTTGAGCCCAGAGTTTGCAAGACACCCATAAAACCACTTTATTCATTTATTAAAATAAATAAAAAACCTGAGGGTATTATTTTCTTCTTATAGAGCTAAAAGATCTGATCCTTGGAATGGGACTCCCTGCATTTCATTACTGATTCATGAAGACCTTACCCTGCTGAGTTGCTTTGCAGTCAGCAGCCCCATGTTTTCTCCTCTCAAGCACCGCTACAAAAGCTTAGATCGCCTGCTAGAATGCTTATGGACTGCAGTTCTGGAGAAAAAGCTGTATGAAAATGGATTTATTTCTGACTACCACAGAAAGTGACTGAACATGGAACAGGGATGCTATTGGAAAACCATGTTTTGTTCCCCAGAGCAGAAGTAACTCATTTTACCTCAATGCCTCAATTTGCTCCTGCCTTCAACACGCAGCGATACTCAGCACTTTGCAGACGTGTAACGCAGAGGGATAGAAAGTCTGAAGGCCACAATCAGGACAGCGTTCCACACTCCACAAAAAGAATTGCTGCACACACACGAGCCAGGCAAGGCCTCACATTGGCGGAAATTTTTACCACAACGCGGCTCAAAGTGAGAAGACCACAGAAAGCCAATTCAAGTTACCTCCTGCTGGCCATAGCATCCATCACACCCAAAGAATGAATCGCCCAGTGTTAACAGCTTACCGACAGAGGCAGATCACTGTGTCTGCTAAAGAACAGCTTCCACAGCACACTGAACTACAGAAATGTCTTTTCTGAGGAAAAGGAAGAAAAAACACTTCGCAGTCACACCCCCAATTATGTCCTAACTTTTCCAGTGCGCCAGCAGTTGCACATCCAGTTCCAGTGCTAATGAGAGCAGACACCAGTGTCAGGCCAGTTAGCTGGGCAAGTCTCTTGGTAGCTTTGTCCCTTTTGCTTCAGACACAGGCCTTTCCAGGAATCTAGATATCAGAGAGCTCCATAAAACGGTTCCTGGCCTGAGGTGGCAAAGCAAGAGCAGAAACCATTCACTCCAGCAGGACAAAGAAAAGGTGTCTTTGGGCTCATGGGCCTCAGAATGAAGTCTAATAGGATATGAGATGCCTTGCCTACCCAGAAAAGTCTGCAACTTCCCAAAAACCATTTAAGGTTTCACATGACCTCTTTCTAAATAGGAGACCCCACTAGGAAAGAGAAGAAGAGAAGGCGAAAGCAAGCTAATAAAAAGTGAGTGGACTTCCTCTGTAAGGGTTATAAAGCCTTAACCACAGCAGATTAAATTCACATCCTAGCTCAGCTCATACAGGAAAAGCTTTTCACTATAGACAAAGAGTAAGGCAGAACCCTGTGCAGATCTGTAGCCAGAGATGTGCTACACAGCTTAAGCTTTACTTAAAACAAACTACTAAGAGAATATAGCAGAATGATGATACCCATATCATGATATACCTGATACATGATATACCTGAGTTATCAATAGGAGTTCATGAAGTTATATCCAGGAATCCCACTGCAGAGTGCAGTTAACATACCTACAGCTGCTACCCCAAGGAGGGGCAGTCATGACATAAATCTCTGTACAGATAGGGAAGATGAGTGCAGGTTAAACTGAGCAGTTATCAATGAAAAAGGAGTTGCACCACATCACACCCACTGCTGCAGTGGAGGGAGGTTGCTCCATGGTTATACTGGTATAAGTGTATCAATTCAGCAGCAGAACTTCACCAGGAAACCAAAATACTCTGTGCCCATCTCAGAGGCTGCTGAACTAAAGCTTTTCCTACAGTCAAGACAGACCACAACCTTCAGCCTGAGTCTAAGGATGCTCTGACATTCTGCAATCTCTTTGTATACAGTATCTTTGTAGGGAATATTGCCAAAGTACTACAGAAGGACAAGGCAGGACCAACCCCACTCTCCCTCAAATCCCATATTTCTCCATAATGAAACTTGATAGGTTATTACATGCCAAGAGAAAGTCTAGCCCTAGCTCAGGACGACTGATGCCAATAAAAGGGGATTTTAACTCTGTCTGGTGTAGTGTTGGATGGAAAAAAAAAAAAAAAATCAGACTGAACCATCCAGTTATTTACAGCATTGCAAATTTCCTGTTTTGATGCAAGTCAGCAAGATCTTCTGGAAAACCCAGGAACAAAGAACAGTAGTTAAGGAGGATAAGTTAGTTACAGAGAAGCTAATGATCTATCTCTGTTAAGACTTCAGAACAGAGGAATCTGCATCTATGCCCATCCTTTTCTAGCAGTATTTCAAAGACTAATGCACAGGAAAATGAAGTAATAAGTTAATGAACTAGAAAGAAAAGCAAGCTGCTAGCCATAACAAAAGAGGCTATCTATGCCTTTGCAGTTTCAGATACAAATCTTCTCCCCTGCTTCCCCAGCCCAACCTTCCTTATGTGCCACATCAATTCCTTCTAACCAGGCACTGCGACTCCGCAGTACCAAGCACAGAACACCTTTGGGAGGCAGGTGGGCAGAAGTGATTCTGAGAAGTTCAGAACAGCAAGTCTTACCTCAGCACCACATAGACTGACTGAAAAAGATCACCGGAGACAGCTATTAAATAGAAAGCTAAACAAATGAAGGCAAGACGTTTAGATTCTAGGAATCTTCTTGTTCTTATTGCAAAAGCTCCTAGAGTACTAAAAAATATTTTAACATACTGTTAAGCTTTAAATCAAGTCTCTTGTCAAACTACAATTGTGGAGAGTCACAGGTGATAGGATAAGACACTACCGTGGATTAAAACCAACTACATAAAAATTATAGGAGGAAAAAAAACCCAATTCTTTCATATGATACATTAGGGAAGAGAATAAATGGCAATACAAGGCCCAGCCTACAGTCCTCTGACCCACAGGGACTTGTTCCACTGACCTAGCTGGGCTCTAGCTTATGGCATGTGCACTCTGAAGTTCATGGATTCACTCCATAGCAGTTAAGTACGAAAGCATCCCCAGAGCATTCCCAGTACATATCCTGCTACACTGGCAGAGATGTGCTTTGTACAGTTATATCAAATCACCTCCCAGCACGTTCTGCTGTGGAAGGATGAGGTTTGCTGGTCACACAGCACCTACACCAGGGATTTCTGCCTGCCAGCAGCTGACCCACACCTCTGTCTCAAAGATGAACTAACAGCGGATCCCATCATCACAAGCCTGCACACAGCCAATAATTCCAAGTTTATTTTTAAAGCTGTAATTGATGAAGCCGTGAGGAAAGAGCTTTGCATAGCGACAGAGCCAGCCTGCAAGCCCTTGATCAGAGCCAGTCACGGTGCACTTAAGAACGATGGGCCTCAAGGACTGCTCTCAAAATACCCTCAACACTGCTCTGCACTCCCCTGCAAGCAGCTCTACGGCAGAACATGGTGCTGCACACCTCCTTCTTCCAAGTCCCTGGACGAATTACTGAGAAAAATCATTCATTTTAAAGCACAACATTTCACAAAGCTGAGAAGACACAGGCAGCCAGGCTTCCAGCAACTGCTCCTGCACACGGAGGCTCCATCCGGGTTCCTTTGCACATCCTGCGCCAAGCAGGGACCAAACCAGCACGACGCACTTCAGACGCGCTTCTTAGCCCACCGGAGTGTTCACACTCTGACAACTCAAAATCAAGTTTCCAGGAATAAGTAGTGGGGAATTTTGTCGCTGGATGGATGGATGATTTATGTCAGCATGATAAACGCACCCAGCAAAAAGTCTTACGACAACCACGGAACAGCTACAGACCAATTTGTCTAAGACAGGAAATGTTCTGCATAGCTGGTAACACACCTTACATAATAAACACATTCTCAGGACCCCTGGGTGCACACTAGCAGTGTCTGAACCAGTGTTTGTTTCGTCCTTTCCATTGCAAGCCATTCCCACAAGATGCTGATTAGGACAACATCTGTTTGGTTGCAAGTTCCAGGAGAAGCTCTTCTAGCTACTCTGACCTCTTGCCCTCTTTCTTGGCTCACCTGTGTGTCCATCTGTCATAACACTCATGTCAAACTACAGCCTGATGTACTTGATCATAGCCTTGGACCAGCTCCTGCTTGTCCATGTCACGATAGCATCTCTTCATGGTAAAGTAGGTCACCAGGAGGCCTTGAACCCTGAGAGGGGCCTCAAATTATGCCTCCACATCAGAGTAACAAGAGCTTATTCCCCTCAGGACACCCTAAGGCTCCATTATAACTGAGCCCAGGAAGATAATTTCGCTATCCAACAGACCGTGGTTTCCACAGACCACAGCAGCCACATTTAGGACCTGCTTTTAATCTCTCCCTTTCATGAGTCAACTGAACACGAGTTCTGTTAAAATTTCCAAATAACAGGCATGTTGTACAGACACACCTTGCACAAAGTGGACTGGAACAAACCTGAGCTCCACTACCAAGAACTTCTGGGAGATGGGGCAGACACTCAGCACCCTCTGGCTACCTTGCACATGGTTGAGTGACAAATGCTGTGGTGCCTCTGTAGACCAGCTGTCCTCTCATCACTTAGCAGGGCATAGTTTTGTAGTTGTCCTTTAACAAAGATTTTGAATTCATTTCCTTTTTTACACCATCATGGCGAAAACCAGCATAGCTTAGAGGCATAAGACAATGAATGGTGTGACTGATGCAGAAGGTGTTTATTTAAGCAGGCAGCTAGAGAGAAGTCTGGAAGAACCAAACATGCTTCTATTAACATCATTGGCATTCCCTTCTCCAGCTTTTGCAGTAGATGAGGCCTCTGAGTACCAGCAATTCTGGGCTTCAGGCACTTGCTTGAATCCAGCATGCTGGAGCACACTGCCCCAGGAGTTTCCCTGCTTTCTCTGGTATCTTGTATTCCCCTCCCAGATTTTCAGGGTACAGGCCTCCAGATTCTCAGAAACCTTTCATTGAAATAGTCACATTTTAAAAAAGCATGAAAGAGAAACTGCCAAGAAACACCCTCCAAACCCTTTCGGTAAGGGGTAAGAGGGTTTCTCCTGAGCCAAAGAAATCCCCCTGATCCAGGGCTGTGGCTGCTCTGTTGTGACAGGCTTCACCCACAGAAGTGACATTCAGAAAGAGGGACAAAGCCAAAGCAGTCAGAGCAGAGAACTCCCCAACTCCAGTGGTCCCTGGGAGCAGATTTCTTGCATGAGCAAGCAAGAGAGGCAGCACCATGAACAAAGTTAAGGTAATGCAGAGAAATGTGCCCTTACATGAGCAGTACTGGACAGTCCAGGAAATCTTCCAGTCCCTCATCACTCCATTACAGGCACAGGGAAGGAGTTAAAACTTTGAAACACATCAAGGCTATTCATAAGGCACAGAACATGTCTGGCACAACAGAGTCAAACCCCAACATACACTTATTTACTATATATTTCTCTTCCTTCTAAGCAGCCTGAAAGGAAAATGTGTAAAGTTAGCTTCTGCCTTCCCTGTTAGAGAAATCTCTCCCTCCCCACCAGTGCACAAATGCAGGCTCCTCCCCGAGATAGCCAGGCAAGCTGAGCACTGGCTGCACCTGCTTTGCAGTAAAGCCAGAGGAAGCACATTCGCTCCACAAGGAATTCACAGTGGAATAGTTAATGCACCTTAGTTACCCTGCAGCCAGAAACACTTTTGACTTTTGGGAGACAGATTAAAAAGGAAAATTTCTTGCTGTTCTACCTCCAGAACATGAATCAGTCTGTTGTGGTCAGACCAGACTTCAGATGCATCAATTCTGTTAATACGACAGACCACAAACACTGACATCTCCTCTTCCCGTCTTACTTGTCACCAAATCAGACGGGGGATTCCAGCCCTGCCTTATAAAGCACTGGCTCTTCTCAGGCTGCTGGTTCCTTCTCTGATGTTTCTAGATTCAAGCACATTTGTCCACTCCACGGTCATCCCCATCCTGAACAACACAGGGAGCTTTAACATAAACCAGAGAAAGCCAAAAGGTTCAGCTTTCTGCCCAAGGTCACACTGGAAGTCAAGCAATGAGTCTCCTACGGTGAAACACCTGTCACAGTCTACACCAAGTGGAAATGATTCTCACGTGTCAGGATTTTAGGTGACTTTGCTTAATGAAACCAAACTCTTTCTGGAGTCTTCTCCCCACCATCACCTCTTACCTTCAGAGTTAGTGTTCCCTGCTGCAGGGCAGAGCACCCTAAATGAAGCTTACCTTCCCTTATTAGGGGAGTCTTTTTCAGAACAAGGTTTGAGGCCACTGGACCAAAAGGGGGAGGAAGGGGAAGAAATATCACCACATTATCTGCATACTAAGCTGGCTCACCTCCCGACTGGTTTCTCATTCATTCAAGTCCAGCCTCCATTGTGCAAAGAGAGGTGACCCAGCTAGGGGCTAACAGAATGGGAAACTTAAAAACTTGATGAGGGCTTAGCTATGGAGGACATAAATGCAGAGTAGAAGTGCTAAATACTCATCTTACTGCCTGGATTAACTGTGCACTGGAAATTCTGTCCTGAACAGGAACAGTTTCTACTTTTCCTGTGGCACAAAATGTCCCAAGGTCCTCTATGTAGGTATCTACTTCTGTAAGTACCAAGAGCCACAAATGCTGCAGGCAATAACATTCATTTTCCCCAATACCAGCACACTCATACTCTTACAGTCCAAATGACTGAAAGAGGGGAACAAGTTATTTTACTTCCCTTGCCACTGCCTGCCCCTTGTTACTAAGCATCCAAATCCTGAAAGGAATCTATCAGTCAGCTTTCAGTGGTCAGACATGCCCCTGAGAGCCTTCAGAGGCTGGTGTCAAATCCCAGCATCCTATGTGCTCTTTCCCCCATCACTGCCAATTAGTCAGACATCTACACAGAAGGGCCATTTTTGGTGTGCTGACAGCTTTCCCCATCCAATTCATTCCAGGGTCTGTCCACGATCATTACTTCATTCCCTCACTCCCTTCACTAGTTGTGTTTGGCCCCAACCAGAGACTATTCATGGCTATCTGGAGGCAGTATTCCCACCACCTTCCCTCAATGCTAGCCCATACTTCTACTCCACTCAGTTAACTTACGATGTAAGTTAAATAGCCACTTAAACATCTGCTTTGGCAAGAAGAGCTTTGTCATCCTACAGCTGTGTGACACGAGCACATCTGTGAAACAACAGGGTGTAACTGTACTGTGAGCCAAGTACAACAGGGATCTCACGCCTGTACAACGATGGCACCAGCACAAACTGCCTGCTCTTACTGAACAGGGTCCTGGGCATGCCTGACCCAGTTCAGCACCTGCTGCAGGAAGGACACCCCAATGGCCAAAGAGGGTCCTGCTCTGAAGATGTGGCACAAAGCAGTGCACGAGTGGCTGCAATACTGCTTAGTTTTCAGAGGGGGAGAGATCCAGTTGTCGCACAGCATAAGGAACAGGAATTGGCATGACCCTCAAGATCCGAGATAGACAAAGCCTGTCCCAGCCTCAGAGAGGTCCAGTAATGCAGGTCGCAAAGATATTTCCACCTCTGAAAAAGATATGGTGCTTTGTGCTGCTCAGGGATGAAGGGAGGAGCCTGGAAAGAAGGGAGATTAGAGGTGGAAAAACAGAAAGCCATAAGGGTCCCTTAACTCAAAAAAGTATTTATTTAAGAATTTATATGGAATAAAACACAGAGACAGAGGAACAAGACCTGTACTGTAAAACTCAAGCCTGAAGAGAAGTAACAAGACTTTAGAAGACCCACTCAAGAGTTGAATTCAGACTCCAGACCCTGCAAAGCACACGTCTTGCAACTACACTCAGATGAGTATTGTGCCAAGAGCGAGCCTGCATGGTGACTTACAGAGTTTGGCTCTTCCTGCATCTGGCTCAGGCACATTCCCCAGAACCAGCAGTTCATTAGACTCGCTCACACTTCCAGCAGCCTGCTGCAGTCCAGGTAATCATACACGAGGTCCCCATGCCCTGACAGCAGTACAAAGAGATGCTGCCTGGCTTCAAAGGGCAGGCGGGACAACCAACAGCAGAGTAAAATACACTGACAGGAAGGCAGAAACGCACACTTGCAATCCCACACACACCTTGGTCGCAGGTTATGGCAAGTCATTAGCTCCATGGTGACTAAGCCCAGCACAGCAGGGCCAAGTAAACAGTGCTGTGGGGACATCACACTTTGCTGATGGTCACAGGAAATCACAAGTGACAGCCACAACAGCAGGTGCCAAACACAACGTGCATCCCACTATGTAAGGCCTCAACTTCCAGGCAAACTGCTTCCGGGAAGGGTAGAACAAAAGTCACGGCAAAGAAGAGTTTAAGCTGCATGGGCAGAGCAGCTGCAGGTCTGGCAAAGGGCATGTGGGCAGAGAAAGCCACAGCTCTCCATCCCTAGGAGGAGTGGAAAGGAAGGACAGGCCTGCTCTGGCTCTCCGATCACCAGGCACGCTGCATATCTGCCCAGGATGCCAGAGCAGTACCCAGCCACATATGTAAGCCCCTAACACAGACAAGGACAGCTGCTGTGGGCAGAAGCAGTAGCTCAGCTCAAGGTGGATGGGTCAGGCCCTCAGACACAGCAGCCTTTGGCTAGTTCAATACTGTTCTGAATGTAGTTTCCCTTCTACCACCACCTGGCTGTCTCCTGATCTCAGGAATTCAATTCAAGACCATCTTCTCCAAAGTGTAGGAACAGAGGATTTGCACTCACCTGAACTAGCAACCATGTGTTTAATTCATCAAAGGATGAAACAACAGAAAGCACAGCCAAGTATCTTTAGAAAAGGACACTAAAAGCATGAGGGGTTTTTTTTGTTAAAATTTTGCCCGCTGCCACTTTCTAGCTGTTCTTGGTTGGTTTTCTTCCTCTTCCTCGCCTCCCATCTAAGACACTTAGCTTCCCGCTCTGCTGACCTCGCAAGTCCTTCTCACATCATTCTTGAATCTTCACTGGTTTCTCTCTCCTTACAGTTGCCCTCCACACTACAGAGTCTTGCCAAAATGCAGAAGATAAACCACATTCTTGTTGTCAAGTCAGCTTGTCCTTTTAACATATGGCACACAGAGCTTTGTTTCATCTTAAACTCAAAGCAACCAAGTTTAGCAGCCAGCTCTCATTACCGTATTGCAGAAGGAGAAATTTTAGGTTCATTAGAAAATAGCATATTAAGATTTCCGTATTAGATTCATGGACACTGGAAGCTACTTCAAAAAAAAAAAAAAATGAAAGGCAACAGAAAGACATATTTCACACAGCCTGAAAGCAATTCTGCCATTTGTTTTAAGCTATTCAGTAACATAACATGGCCTTTGAGTTAACATTTCATTTCAAACCACTTTAGAAATATATGACTGCTCTATGACTCTTCTGCTCCTGTGGACATTTTTGCTGGAAAAAGTAAGTCTGGATACGTATGTTCTCTAGTTAGTGCTGATTGATTCCCTAAAACGAAGAGCAAAAAACCCAAGGGCATCAAAAGATGCTTCTAATTACTTTTACACTACTGGTAAGAATCAGATATTTACTCCCTACTGCATAATCTCCCTGTGTCAGGCACTGTACGACTCACCAGGAAATTCTCTTTCAAACTTACTTAAAAAATGCTTTTGTATTTTGACCACATTCTCCACCAAGCCCACACAATATTTATTAACCAAACATGGAGAAAATTACATGCAACAGAATAGTTCCCTTGAAATTCATTACAACTGTCATTCCTAAAGTTTCCAGGTACTTTCTGAAAACATTCCCTTCTCCCCATTCCCATGAGATGCAGAGATCGACGAGATACACTTCTGCTAAGAAAACTCCACAGGTAAGCCTTACTCAGGTCTTGGCTATAGCTTCACTTAGTCAGGAAAGTGAATGTTAGTTAGAATTATTATGCCCAGAAAGATATGGAAAGATGGATTTCTTTTGAAGGCAGTATCCCGTATCAAATTCGTTTCCACCTAGAGCGCAGCTACTTAGAACATTTTGTTCAAACTGAAAAATTTCCAGCCCTTTGATTACAAAGGCAACCTGCCAAGTAAGAGTACAAAATTAGCACATTAGTGCAGTAGTGTCTTCCTTAGTTTGGATGCAGCATCAGTGCCTCAACTGCATGCCACAGTTTTACAGAGGTAAAACTAAGCTAAGTCTAACTAGATTCACTCTTTTCTACTCCAGAGGCTCAGAATAACTTGTATAGCATTGAAATACAGGTACTAAGCCAAATTCTGTATACTGATAAAAAAGTAAGACCGGAGTAGCAGTAAGAGAAGGAAGGCAACCCAAGCACACAAGGAAAACCCCGCTGAAACGTCCAACAAACACCACAGTACGCGAGCAGCACCCAACCATTTTATCCCTTCCTGCTGCAGGGTGTATTGTGGCACAGGTGCTTGTGGCAAGTGCCAAGTCCATTTTTCAAGCCCTGGTTGTAACTGCTTCTGACTTTAGAAAAGTAAGTTATTTTTAAAATGCATCATCAGAAAAGGTTAAATACAACCCTTTTCCTTTTATTCTCATGTTTGATAAACACTTCAGCAGGCATCTATCCAACTTAAGCAAGCTCTGGGTGTGCACCTGCTCCAAGCTTTGTCCCAGCCCTGGCAGCATGAATTAAATCCACTGCCTATATTAGTACAGGCACTACATAGTCACTGGAAAGGTTTTTCCTACCTATCTCTCTCAGAGCCCCCATTGCATCTCCTCCCACCCCCTCACCCAGCAGATACTGAAATCATTTCTGCACCCAGTAGTTTCCTTCTCTCAAGCTGAAACAAAAGGACATGCTGCTGCTACAGAGGTATTGCTGTGGGCAACACAGCAGCTGCAGTGGAGTGAGAGATAACCAGACAGGGCAGCATTCCACCAAACTGAGCTGGAGACTTGGTTCCAAGAGAAGGCTGGTGTCTGCTCTAAGAGCCTCTTTCAAAAGGGCTCAGGTAAGAGGGCACAATACAATCCCCTTCCCAGCAAGCTTCAGAGCAATAAGGACTGCTTCCAAGCCTAATTCCCCAACATCTCATTTACTTGTTTTTATAGTCTATAACAATATTCTTATGTGGGGTTTAAGAAGTTCTGGTTTTATTTCTCCTCCCTCCTTCAAAATAACTTCAGCAAGGTGACTATAAGAGAAAACATCGATTTGCCTAAAGAAACTACTCACACACACACACTTTAAACAGCTACAGCATTTCTAAAGTCTTCTGAGTCGACATCCATCCTTTCAAAACAGTAGCAGCCAGTCTCAGATCATCAGGCAAAGCGAGTGCTGCCCATCTCCACACTGGAGCAGCACACAGATGTTCCTCAGTCACTAATTTCACCAGAGCAAACTGCAAGACCTCCCAAATCCAATCACCTTTGCTTCTGCTCCAGTAGAAAAAGTCATTTTTCACCCAAATCTACAAATACACTCCTAAACCTTTGCCAATTTTCAGCCTGCTGGCAGGACGGCTGGATTCGTGCCCGCCCTGTTTGCACCACAAGGACTGTGCCTGACCTGTGAGGAGGACAGCTTGCTCTTTCACCTGAAACTGCCCAAGAAAAGAAACTGATCCCATGCACTCACATCCCAAACAAATCTTGGGAGGAATATGATCTTAAGAACCAAACCAACTGAACTAAAAACCCACCCAAAATACAGAAAGAGCTAGAGCACAATGCAGCAGTTTCCCAGAGAGCAGACCCACTTCTCGGAGCCAGTACACACAGGAGGGAACAATTTGCCAAGCAACTCAGCTCTTGGGCTGAAATCCAGAGGACAGCTCTGAAAAATCATCCCTTTGCCACCAAGTTCCCACCAGCAAGCCTCTCTCCCACGTTATTCAATACTTGCATAAAGCCTAATAGGGGAAGAGAGCTGATGAGAACTTCAGATGAGATCCAGCTGTACCCTCCCAGCTCCCCTCAGTATACACAACCATGAGCCCAAGGCTGAGACTACAGCAAAGAGAAAAGCTCTTGAGAGCACTTGCATGTCCTCACTGCACCAAAACTCACTGCTCACAGATTTAAGTCAGACAGCAACCTCAAGGTTTGCTTTATTCACAAAACAGGCAAGGAGACCTCCCCTCTCTCCTCTCTGAATTCACAGGACAGGCTTCAGAGCCACCCTGGGCAACTCGGCCTCAGTGCCTATCACGCAGGGGCCAGCTAGAGGTTTCAGACAAGCACCCAGTCTGCTCCCACGGCAGCCCTGGCTGCAGGAAAGATCAGCTCTCTCACCCTTCTCACACATCTGTTTGCTCACAGCAGCAACAGGTCAGAAGAGTGACACTACTGTCCACAGAGACAGATGCTCTACCAGCTGAAGTGGAGGGAAGCGTGTGCTCCGACAAGAGCAAGCAGCACCTTAAAACTTCCACAGGAAAAGCTGAGGCAGAAATTCTTCAGTGACGAGGGAAAAAAAAAAAAACAAAAAACAAAACCAAAAACGCCTTAAGTAGCCTGAAAAGACAGAAACATCACTTCTATATAAATGGTTAAAAAGCAAGCTGACACCATGCAGAGAGAGGCACCAAACTTGTTAGAGGCTAAGTGAGAGTCCTGCTACATTTTTCCCCCTTTTAGAGCAAAATTGTAACAAAGTAAAAGTCATGACCACTTTCTTCCAACCTGAGAGAGAACTTGGGATGACAACTACAATGAAGCTCAGACACTGGTGTCTCTCTTGGAGGGACAAAGTGCCAGAAAAGAGGGCTCAGGAGCACAGAGGAGAGCACAGAAATCCAAGCCGGCCCGGGTTAGTTAGAGGGTGGACAGATAGAACATAAAAGCTGTACCAAAACTCTAATGAAAAGTGGGAGAACCACAAATAGCAACTTAGGAAACAAAAAAAAGGGCTGACCCACACTACAGGAAAGCAATCTTTTCTTATAAGAGTTGACTACAAAAACATTTGGGGCAAACCCAGCAAGTAGGCTTTCTCCCCAGAAGTCAGTCATTTTTGCAAGGACAAACAGGGAAAACTACAGTTTGTTAGGGTGGTTGGAGGGAAAAGGGATGGCAGTGAGGCAAGGTGCAAAGAGAAAACAACTTCAAAGCAATTTCTGTGGGAGGTTAAATTAGGTAAGAGTGTATTTTGCTTAGAAAGAAAAAGAGCAGGTGGTAATTGGGAGCATCTCTATAAATGGCTTTATTCCAACAGGAATGACAGTTACTGCACAGCAAATGTTTATAAAATAAAAAAGATCCGTTTAAACGAGTGGCCAGAGCATAACTAATTACTGCTGTGATACAGGAAGCCAACAGCTGCAGGGACAAAGGCAGGCTGGAGCTCAGCCCTCAGGAAGCGTACGGGGCCCATCACTCCCTTAAAGTTTGGATCTCCAATTCTCTTTGGGCCCCTATGATTTGCTATACATCCTTTGTCAGGCACTGGCAACAATATCAACATGAGGGAGTGGGCTACCCTTGTTTCTTGAGCAGCTCGTGCCAAAACACAAGCTTGGGACAAAGTGACTTATCGACAAGTTAAAAGATCTTCTACACCAGTTCATCCAGCACATGCCAGCAGTCACACCAACAGTATGCAAAAGCAGTGCAAGTTTTGAAGGTGTTTACCTTGCCTTAGTCATAATTTTAAGTTTTTACAGCCAGAGTTTAGAAGTGATCTTGTGATATTTTAAGCCCATGACCTTTGTTTAGAGTGTATGTCGCTTTGAGCAGTATCTATTTTAATGCAGGCTAAAACTTTTAGACTATCCGAGTGGCACAATGGTTTTGCATTGGGGGACAAATCACTTGACTTCACAGCACTTGGTTTTTTTAGAAAGGGTGACGTCAAAACCCACCTGCTGAAACTCCCACCCCCCAACCACCACGTACTCATGATTCATATGTGCAAGAAGGGTTTGTCCCAAGGTTGGCTGGTGTGAGGGGGCATGTTTGGGGCTGGTTTCAATCTGCCAGCCTAAAGACAAAGACGCAGAATTTGGGGTGAGCCAAGCTGTCTTCCCCCACAAGAGGTACAATATCCGGAGAGGGGTTTTTTTGTTGTTGTTAAGACTACTTAATCCACACATTGAGCTGGGTCTGCCTAGCAACAAGTTAGAGTTTTAAACTTGTATCATCCTACTTGTGTTCCCATGGCTACTGTCATGAACGGTGTGGTGGCAGCTGCACAAATCAGCACAAGGGTCCCAGGAGGGACGTCTTTAAGATTCCCAGACAGAAAACAATACCGAGAAAGTACAAACGCTACACCTGGTATGCCTGCCTGCTTTTACAGCCTGTACTCCTCCCAAAAGCACCCACACCAGCTCCCTCCTAAGGATGGAGGCATGTCAGCCATAGAAAGAGATGTGCACACTGGTATGTACTGATCATTTTACAGTCTTTGGAACAAAAAAGCTTGGGTTACAGATGCGGCACTTTTAGCTTCTCACACAGCTGTTAGCAACCTAAATGCAGAACCAGACACAACTCCAGCCAGCAGCGCCAGCTACATGGGGCAGTGAGCTCTCAACAAAGGGTGGGGAGCAGCTGAAAAATCCCCCCCCCACCCCGTTCCCATTCACACCTGGCCAAAACTCAAACCAATGTTATTGATGAGAACAGAGGGATGAGTTTAGACACCCAAAGAAGGTAGGAAGTCAGAGGCAAGAGAGAAAATTCCATGTTTCAATGCAAACTGCAAGTAAAAAGTTGCTTCAAAAGCAATGCTCTAATGTGGACCAGATTTTCCTAGTCCTGCCACTTCAGTTCTTCTAGAGGGAAGACCATTTCCTACTCAAGAGAGGTTTTTCTTAGTCTTTATTCATGCCCAAACCCCCTGTGTAACTAGAATCTCTCTGTGCCCTCCCCAGGGACCAGTTAAGAGGGGAGGGCAGGCACCTTACCCCTGCATGCAAGCCTTGTTTACACGTATTCCTTAGGGATTTCTGAACCCAGAAGCCACAACTACGATTACACATTTGTTACACTGTGCTTTCACACAAGGGTTATAAAGCCTAGAAGGACACCAATTCAAGGTCATGTACATTAATAATTATTTTCAATACCAAACTTTCAAATCAAAGTCTCTGTATGAACTTAAGCCCAACCTGATAAGACATCCAGTCATCTAAAAATACATGCACCTGCTATCACAACAGGTTATCAAAGATATCTACACACAGCAGAACTAAAGAGCTGCAACAGACAGCCACGTGGTTAATTAGACAACTGCACTGAAAAATAAGCTTTTGGCTCTCTCATGTTTTGTGAAATCCATCCAGGTGAAGAGCATGGAGATAAGGGACGTGTCAAGGAAGATAAAATAACTTTAAGGACAAAAACTCACAACCTTAAACTCCTGCCCCTAAAGGGGCAGGGGGGATATTTTTGTACAGACACACCTAGTTACATACACAGAGTACCTATGAGACCCTACTGACGTCCCCTAGACATACCTGCGTGATAGGAGGACAGGGCTGAAGGGGGAAGAATAGACTAGAATTTTCTCCTGGGAGGGGATTTTTGCAATTTTATCACACTGCTGCAGCCTCCTCCCCGCTGAGAGGCAACATTTACCAATACTTCCTTCATGAAGTTCAAAGAGCAAACTACTGCATAGAGCTGAATTTTTTAAGATAATTGGAAAGGTAGGTTAAACTCACTTGTTTCATCTCAAAACTTTACATGAGAAGTAAAGTAAATTTATCGAGTTTGACCTATAGTACTTAAAGGCAGCCCCATCGCAATGTGTTGCATTTCAAAACAAACAGTGAGAAGAACACAAAAGCAGCCCAGTTCTCCAATATACTGGAGAAACCGTCACTGCTTTGACTAAGGCTGAGCACATCCTCTTGCACTTTCAAAAGCAAAAAGTCATCAAAACTTTCACATGCAACAATAAATTAAAAGCTTGTAAAGTTTAAAGAGACACCTCATCCAGCATTCCTTAAAAAGTATTTTTTAAGATCAAGTTTAGTTTATAAATCAGCTCCATATTTTCAAGAACTGAATTTCAAACTGCTCTTTCCAGTTTAAACACTTAAGGACATAGGATTGCTCATCTTGTTACCCTGTCAAGTCAAAGCCTCAGAAGACAAGGTCACACAGTGCAGAAAGAGGTACGGACTTCCTAGGAAAGGAGCATGCTCTAACTACCCCAAAGTTTTCTTTTTTATTTGGTCTCCAGGCTCAATCAACTACGACTCAACATGTCTCAATCTCACTTTACACTTCACGTGGGTAAGGCAAGCCTTGGCCACAACCAGAAATTGTCCCGTGCGAGGGAAGTAGGGACTAGCACTAACCACAAGTTTCTGAGGAGCCAGTTACTTCACATTCACCTGCCTGGCACATAGTAAAAAACTACATATTAAAGTTACAACATAGTTAAACACACGAATGTCCACCAAAGCACTGTCAGCTATACCACTCTGAAGGTATGTGACAGGACTAGAGCCCACCATAAGCCGCATTATACAGTGCGCCTTGATCACAGAGGCAAAGATTTCCGAGCTAATTATAATGACTAATCACAGGGAGCTCTAAGCCTTCACTTGGCCAAGTCACAGACCTAACTAGGACTGAAAACAAGAGTTTTAAGAGCACCTCATTAAGCAGCAGGAACCAACTATGAAGAACAAAGCAGTCACTCTACCTAGTATTAATTCCAGTCCAGCCATTAATACATTTGTCAGTACATGAGACAGCTATTACCTCCACATACAAACACTGCATGTGCCAGGTAGGGAAGGAAGCCACAGGCTTTGGCTACACTGAGACTTGTTTGTTTACTACAGCATTAAGGTTTGAGAAGGATGTTCTTGGTACTATTTGAATAATGAGAAAGCTCCAAAGTCATGCCTTGAAATATGTTCGAGTGGGAGTTGTGCTCACCACCAGAAGCCTCTGCACTCCTTCACAGGACGAGTGAACAGGTTGGGTGAAAGCTGACTTCAGAACAATGTAGGCTTAAAAATGGTCTCCCTCAGGTGAGCAGCCCAGAGGTAAAAAAGGTAAGGCACCAAATCAACAGCTGAACTCCTGCTGAGGTGCCAGAGATATGGATAATAAGGTTTCCAACTTGAGCACTACTCTTTTTCTCCAGGGTGGATTTGAAAAACAGAGGATAACCTGAAGTGTCAGCACCTACATGTCAGGTTTGTTCTCCTAACACAGTAGTGGGAGAGCACCCTCTCCTGCTGCGGTGACTGGGCCAGCAGCGAGCACCACTGACAGAACAAGACGAGACAGACTCACCCACACACCAGCAGAGTTGCCAGCACAGTAAGGAGTCACCTTCCCCCTTCCCCAAGGCTGCTGGGGACTAGCCTGACCTTGAGAACACCTTCAGACTGCATCTAAATGCCTATGGGGTTAAGACGAAAAACCAAGGGTTTAGCAACAGCTTCTGGTGGAGCGTCTGTTGAGGACTCTCATCTGCTCTGCACTGCAGCACATACAGAGAGGCTGTGACCTCTGAGGAGGTGTGCAAGACAAATATAGCCCATGAGGAAGTATGGGGTTGAGCAGACAATCAGGGGGAAAAACTCCTCCTCTGCCACCAGTTTAAGAGAAAACCTGCAGTACCCAAATTTTCCACCACCTAATGCTGAAAACACACTCTTGTTGGGCATGATGCACATCTCAAACAACAGTGAAAGGCTCAAGGTGCACATGGTTTACCAAGACACCAGGCAGCCTCTATCAGCCCAAACACACTGGGCATTAGTTCATTATGGTTTGGTATTTCTGATTAGATCAAACATCCTCATAACTCTTCCTTCTTTTCCAAGGGGACTGTTGAATTAAGGGAGTTCCTGCCTGCTGTGTTTAAGGCATAGTCATTTGAGGAGATGAGATAGCTTTCCAGGATACCAGTATTTCCAGTTTCAGGAGTTTGGTTTTGACTCTTCCACTTGCTTAGACGGAGATCGCTAAGTCTCACCTGGAGAGCGCTTTTTTTTCCCCCCCTCATCCTGTTTCTGATGAGTCCGTTCATCTAAATACCATTTTCTCTTACAGCCATTAGTACTCAGACTACTCACAAACTATTAGGACTGTGAGGAGCAGGGCTAGCTGCAAACAAAGAAACAGAACAAGCTGGCTGGGAGTTGGACTTGTGAAGTGGAAGTCATAAGGGGGGGTTTTAACAACCTCTTGTTAAAGGGCTACAGTCCCAGCTGAAAAGGCCAATAGGTGTTTCTGCACAGAGCCTCATGAAGCAGCTGATGATACAACCTAATAAAACACGGCCTTTGCAACCACCAGAGCAATACAGCAATTCTAGGGGAATCAGCCACCTAGGGGCTGTCCCAATATTATACTTTCAACCTTTGATCCTAAATAGGCAGAGGGTGGGCACATTTTAACAGCCAGAATTGGGTGGATGAATGCATCAGCTTCCTCCCCTAAGACACGGCCATGCCTCGACTTCCCCACAGTGATCAGGCATTCCAGATCAGAAAAGCAGACTATGTTGTTGGGGTTCTTTTAATCCCTCTTTGACACAACTACACTGACAGAGTTTCTCACTACATTGAAAAGGGTTGCTGGTTTGTTCCTTTCCCCCCAGCCCCCTTCATTTTTTGGTCTGGAATATCCACTGTTTGTGCAGGAGCACACAGAGCAGAGCTAACAGCAAGCACCAGAGAATGAGCTCCTCAACGATTAGTGACATTAGTGAGCACCCTCCAGTAGGCTTTTCTGAGAGGTGAAAGCACCTTCCACCATTTTTACTTCAACTCTTATGGTACAACAACAAAAGAGTGGGGAGAGAGAAGCATTGCAAACAAGGGACTGAAGTCTCCCAACTGACATACATCCCAGATTTGCATTTCTACAGCAAGACGCTATTGAGTCAAACCTGCTTTTCCTCATCTATTTCCACAGGAAAGAGCCCCAGAAGCTGTTTTTCAAAGATATCCAACACAACCAATGTCCAAAGGTACATGATGTGGCCTGTATTTTTAATGCCATTGCAACAAATAAGGAAATCTGAAGTTGTTAAGCTATAAAGGAAAAAAACAAACGAACAAACAACTTCATCAGCCTTCAACACAAGTCAAAATTTGGGAGTAACCATTCTCTTAAGGGAGTTATCTAACACTCCTCAAAATTATAGCAGTTTTAATCTTCAGTTTAATTCACTGGCTATGTTAAAAAGTGCTCACTAATGCTTTCTTCCGCCTATTTTCAGTGTTCCAACAGCATAAATTAATAAGCAACAAATAAAATGGTCAAGTGTAATATCAGAGCTTCCCCATAAGAAATAATTTTTTTTTCTAGCTTTAGGATATGCAACGTTTCCTTTCACTGAGTTTTTCCATTAACAAGACGTGGGTTTCATTCGTATGGATTAAAAGAATCATAATAGTTTTCCCTCTTCAAAACCTTCCGTGTCTCAGTTTCAGAACTCCCAAGAAATGCTGACCTACCAATATCAGCCTTTGTTTAACGGACAGAATTTCTGGCTGGCAAACATTTGACTCTAAGCTCTAATAAGAGAAGAAATAGCAGACAAAACAGCAATTTTTCACATCACATATGTGAACTCAAGGCCAAACAGTGAAACAGAGCAGAAGTGCAAGTTTTACTGAGTCTAGTGACCTCTAACATGGGATTTTCAGCCCAAAAAGTTTTGCCTATTCTCTCAAGTTGAACTGGCTTCTTTAATATACACATTGCCTCTGCAAAAGCCCTGCCTTTACAGTACAGCTATTCTTATATAAATAATAACAGAGGTGTAAGTACTGTAACAATAATAATAATAATAAAGGTGTAAGTTTTTGAGAGAATAAAAGAAGTGGGATAAATGCAGTGAGAACTTACTTTCCCAAAGTAAGGAGAGATTGGGATAGGTAAAAAAGACAGCAACATGAACTTTGGCAAAGAACCTATAGGTTCTGCCAGCACATGGAATAGGCCTTGCCACTGAGAAGAGATTTACTAAAGGAGTTGAGAGTAAGAACCACCTCTTACAGAGGATTCCAGCCACAAGCATTTTTACAGACAAAGAATCACATCAGGCCCTTCCTTGGCCACTGCCACAGCAAGTTTTGGCCATAAGGAATATTAAAAACTAACATCAAGGTATTTTAATCCAGAATGTGAACCTGTCATTTTCTGGTTCCAAGGATGAAGCAAAAACAAAGAAGCACAATCCTTAACCATTTTCTTCTTACTCTGCTCTAACAAGGGAGAGACAAGCACTTTCTGTCCTTCTCCATGCTAACAAAAAGGTGGTGAAGTCCCTTTCCTGCCTAAACCTAGGCAAACATTGAGAACACTCTCCACTTTCAGGCCATAGCATGTAGTAAATTTTTGCTCTTCTTTGGTTATTTCATTCATGAAACTCAAATCGACATCCCGCCTTGCTCTACCTCTCTTTTCTCCTGTAGCTTCACAGAAATGGATTTCAGAAAAGCTTTCCTGATTTCACTGCTCTTTGCAGCAGCTCACATGTGGCTGAGAAGTGAAACAAAATTAAAGGCTTTCTCTGCCCCTCTGCATGGGGACAGAGGAACACCCACGTAAGAATGCTGATGTAAGAATCAGTAGTTACAGATATACCTCAGCCAAACACAAAGTATAGTCGAGCATTAAGTTCAAAAAAAAAAAAAGAAAGAAATACACACAAGGCCTGGTCTGTGTTATTTTCCCCTCAGACACATCCAGAGAGGCATGAGCACTACACATTTTCCCAGCCAGCTAACCTGAAGGTGAAAGCCTCCACAACTTAACAACAAACAACCTTCAAGCTTCAGGATGCTTAGGTCAATCAGCCCCTAAAATTTCTAGTGAGAAACAGACGCAGCATCTGCGCACTCTGATAACGCTATTCCATAGATTTAACTTTCTAAATTACCAGTGAGACACGACAACTTAATACTTTCAGTCAAACGGTCTTAGCACAGCATGTTAGGCTTATTTAGGGTTTTCTTTCTTAAAGAGAGAAACCAAAGAGTCATAACAGATGAACACAATGTGGCTTTTAGCCTTTAGGACCAAGAAGAGATGATAAAATTCAGGGAACAACCTGGCATTGCAAAGTTATTCCTGGGTAGTTCTACAAGCCAGGAAATCAACTCCTCAATACCCAAGCAGACAAAAGTTCACCCCAAACTTCTTAACTAACAAGTATACTTTTAAAAAACAAAAAAAAATAGAGACCAGTACAGCAGGATCTGACGTCCACTCAGGTCATCAGAGGACTGGTCATTCACTTCAGGTGAACCTACTATGAACTTGCTATATTACACTGTGTACTCAAACACCAGTACCTGCTGATCCTGTGTTAGGGTACGTATTACTCAGAAAAAAAAATTGTTTCTTCACATCACACACTTTCCCCTCCCTCCCACTCCACACAGCACAGAAAGCAATAACCTTTGTATAGGTCACTGTATGTCTGCAAGTTTAAACCAGAACAATGTATAGCTGAGCACACTAACGGTGAGGAAGGGGCTCACAATCTTTCCCCCATCTCCGTCTATTATGTTACAGAAACGAATCGCACAAAAGAGCATCATTCTCCGGGGTGACCGAAAAGCCCAAGTATTGTTGCGATACGTGGCTGAATAGCCAGTGTGATGCACGTTGTGTGTGTTACAGAAATGTTGCGTTTGACCTACAGATTGAAAACCAGTGTCAACTGCTGCCTAACTAACAGCTCCCCCTCCCTTCCCCCCACCTTCTCCTCCTCCTCCTCCTCTCCCCGCCCACCCCCTTTTTCCTCCTGGTCAACCAAGAAATGGAGCTCCCATGTGCCAAGACCTTGTATCTTATTTTGTCATGAAAACGAAGGGGGGAAGGGGTGGGGAAAAATTATTCTGTAAATAAATACAAGTAATACTGAACTTAAGAAAAAGAAAAATCCTCTTCACCCCCCCCCCCCCCCCG
>VXAY01005881.1:2001466-2058318 GCA_013399855.1 Oxyruncus cristatus
CCCGTGGCGGAAGGTTACTGCGCGGTTTGAATGGGGTGCCGTACAAAGCTCAGTTTCCCTGAGGGAGCCGAGCCCGG
Source organism: Oxyruncus cristatus (assembly GCA_013399855.1). Lineage (NCBI taxonomy): Eukaryota > Metazoa > Chordata > Aves > Passeriformes > Cotingidae > Oxyruncus > Oxyruncus cristatus. The sequence continues at coordinate 2,001,544 of VXAY01005881.1, forward strand.
CGGGGTTGGAGGTCCGTGATCCGCCTGTTCGGGACGGCTCCTGCCGGCAGCACCGGTCACAGCCCGCCGAGGGCAGGGGCGTCCCGGCGGCCGGAGGGGGCGGCCCCGCCGGAGCCGTGCCGAGGTTGCGGGACAGCGCCGGGGCTGGGGGTGCTCCCGCTGCCCTAAGGGATGGGCAGCATCCCGCCGGGAAGCGGCACCGCACGGACCGGGGTGCGCGGTGCAGCCCCGCCCGCAGGGCGCTGTCACTACCCCCGGGACAGAGCCGCCCGCCCCGGGGCTCACACGGTGCCGAGGAGCCGCTGCCGCCGAGCTCCGCTCGAGTAACTCCCGAGTTCCCCCATCCCCGCTGCCGTGCCGAGCCGGGATCCGCACTGGGGGCCCGGCCGAGCAACAGATCCCGCGCACTCGCATTCCCACATTCCCAGCGGCGCGCCCGGCTCCCCACGCGGCCGCGGAGGAGGAGCCGGTCGGGATCAGGGATCCCTCCCGGGGGCGGCCGCGTCCCCCGCCCGGAGCCTTCCCCGGGGTGACCCGGCAGCGAGCGGCTGTCGTCCCGCCGGCAGCGCTCCGGGAGCCGGAGGAGGGCGAGGGAGGGAACAATAGGGGCAGTGGGACCACTTTCTTTCCCCTCGTCACGCGAAGCTCCTGCCGGGAAAACCCGCACGCCGCGGGGGACAACTGATGGGGGAGGAGGGACGGGAACGAGGGGTCCGGACCCGCCCCGGCTAAATGGGCAACCAAAGTATGTGTAGACCGCTCGCTGTTATTTTGCGACTCGGACTGTACGTCTGGGTGAGGCAACACAATGCACGGTCATGGAAAGCAGCTTGTGGGGTGTGTCTGCTATTTTCATTCAAATTAACTTCTGTAGCAAGTTGGTTTTTTTATTGGCCTGTGCAATTAAAAGTGCCATTTGACTAGCAGCGGTTATCTCGTATCAGCCAAACTGTCCCCAGCCACTCCCCGCCTCCCTCTGCCATTTTAATCCAAGAGAATTTGCACAGGGGGAGGGGGAAAGAGCTGCCGAGGGAGAGCCGTGGTCTCCAGCCCTGGGCTTACCCTTCCCTCTCAATGTTGAGCGTAAGATTATCAAAATCATTTCACTTCTAGTTTAGACACAGTATTTTCTCCACTAAAATAGGGAAAGAAATACCTTTATGAAATGCATGGTAGTTTGTTTCAGCATACTGTCGTCTTTACAATATCTCCTTTCTCCTCTACACTCGGTATGCGTGTTGTGTGTACTTACTGACACGCACAGTTTCCTTCGTGTACACATGCACGTACCTGTGAGTATTTATTCAACACAGTTATTTAACGCAGAAAAAATAAGCTCACTTTCACTGCATAAAAATAACTTTTCCTAGCTCACAATACTAAATTTTATAACGATGACTCTTGATCCCCCACTCTTTAAAAATATCGGCTCTAAATCAGGGGAGTAATTAGCAATGCTCTTAAACCCCAGCACTGACAGCCACAAATATTTCCCAGTGTGGAGTGTATTACTTCTGTAGTGCAGAATTAATTTTCATGATAGACAGGAATGCAAACATGGCTGAGTGTTCATTATCCTTCTCTGTACTCTAGGATTTCTACACCAGAAATGCAAGAGCAGGAAGGGAACACCCGATCTTTCATTTAAAAATGAGCTTGAGTGAAATTCAAAAGGTTTCTCCACTGCTTTTGAAAGTCCCAGCACTAAAAAAAAACAAAAAAAACTTAGGCTGAAACACAACTGAACTTGAACTTGAACCTGAGACCACAGATGACATTTGGAAGCATGTGTGTACAGTTTACACTGAGACGTGTGTATAGCTTTGCAAATTGGGGCCTAATTTTTGTCTTCACTTCCTCTCTCTCCTTCCCTCCCTTCTCCTCTCTTTATGGCCATTACCCACTTAGGCCCCAGGATTAAAATCTTAAATCAATCATCTAAATTATTTATAACACAATTTCACTCATTTAAACTGTTGAAACATTTACTGCCACTTCGCCACTGTTTGCCTTTCCCAAAGCCCTGGCCGCTGCAGCTCCTCCTGGAAACGGGATTGAGCAGCGCAGTCCTGTTGGAGCAGGCCGGGGGAGCAGCGTATTCCCTGCATCCCCAATTCCGTTTGACAGTGCCATGAGGGAGGCCACCTGTGCCGAAGCCATCCCCTGGGGCAGCAGGGCACACTCTGCCCCTCCTGCCCACTCACCAGGCTGCCCCGTGAGCCCAGCAGAAGATAAGTAGATACCCAGGAACAGCAGCAGATCAGTGCCTTCTCCCTTGGGTGCCAAAGGCTGCGTGTGTGCACTCTGTGCATGTGTGTATATCCCCAAAGCAGGAAGTCTCAGCATTGTCACTGTCACTGCCAGTTTGCACCTGTCACAGCTGTTGTCCCAGGCCAACAACACCCTCTTCACCCGCAGCAGGGCTCCTATTTGTTTTCAAACCTTTCTGCAGAAATTTGTAAGCCCTGAATAGAACATCTCTGATGGTGATGGGGGCTTTTTGTTTCTGGCCATTGAGAAAATTTTTCATGCTTGTTTTTTCTTCATGAACATGGTGGTGTTGGATTTCTTTCTGCTTCGGCTTTACCCTGAAGTTTTGAGGGTGTCCCAGTACAGCACTACAGATTTTGGTGGTGTTCTGGAAGGAAACTTTGAAAAATTCTTTCCTGGCCATAAAGAAAACTCTTTGCAGAGTGTGGGTGAACATGTACACAGAAACTGTACACGAAACACAGAATTGTGGTTTATTTTTTAGCAGTAAGACTGAAAACACTTTTTGTGACCTCCAACTAATTCAAGTGCCAAAAAAGCAATAAATTCTATTCCTCTGGCTCTTGCCATTTACTCTGGAGAAAACCTGTATTAAAACTTATTTTGAAGGTGGTACAGATGAGGAGGAAACCCCTTGAGCTGTAAGTGAACCTCTGGCGCGTGTGGGGTCTTGTTTACCTGGATCAAAACTTTATTGAGACACACTGGGCCATGATCCCACATGTGACTGTGCACACTTCTGTGACCTGCCAAGGCTCACCAAGAGGAGTTTCATGTATGATCTGCAGCAGACTGAGTTATGCAGAGTAGGGAAGGTATTTTTCCTAGACCCTGAGCTTGACTGCAGCTTCTGGACATTACTGAAATGTAGTGGTTAACCTGCTGATCTGTTTAGATACCAGACCAAAAAGGGGGGGTGGGGGGGGAGGGAGTCTCCTCCTTATAAAGACAATGTTATTGTTGCATGCATGTTGTAACCTAACAGGTTGGATAAGGCAGGATTGTCTTTTTAAATAATTTCTTGAAATTTGTTTCTCTTTGTCAAGGGAAAAGCACCTCTCCTTACCAGTTTTTAAATCAAAACTTTTCTTATTGCCATTAACCCTGTCAGTCCCACAAGAGAAGTACAGATGAAGTAGAAATGAAGCCAGGATGCCCAACAACTGAGCAGCCTTCATTCCCTGGATGAAAAAAATAGTGTCTTCTGCCTCTTCCTTGCTCTCCTTCCTTTTAAGACTTTTCCCAGGGCAGCAATGCTCACAGTGCATCCTCGGGGCTGCCAGTTCTTGCAACAAAGGGTTACGAGAGCTAAAACCCTACCCGTTTGCTGGAGTTGTAAAAAGCAGCTCTCACCTCCTTTGTACTGTATTTTTCTTGAAAACAGACACACTAAAAATGCTTACCCCAGTGAGAATGTGCCTGTGTGTTTACACAAGTATATATGTACGTATGTACGTATATATACACATATGTTTGGTTACTAGTAGTAAAAGGGACAATTAATCATGCTCTGGACTGATTGTTTTTAATACTGAAAGGCTATTAATCAGGAAAATGTTACCCTTTGAACAAGATGTTTATACAATCAACACTATGGATTGTTTTTTTTTTCCCCTGGTGCTAAGCTGCCTGCTAATGCAGAGCGGAAGTCGGGTTTACAATCTCTTACATTAGAACTTCGTGCTCCAAGTTCGACAACTGGAATTTGGAAGGAATGCATGGGAGTTCATGCCTGGTTCTCTTAAGTTTCAAGGGGACTTGGGTGTTCAAACCCCAAATCTCTGGAAGCATTTACAAGCCTAAAAGACAGAAACAGGCATCATGTGCGAATTTCAAAAACACCTCCTTCTGCTGAAAAAACCCCAAGGGGCATCTAATTTCACTTTAATGTAACTAAAAGACTTCTAAAATCTGTCCCTAAATCTCTTGCGAGCCTTTGGAAATTTGTCCTTGGAGCCTTTCAGCCTGAAAGTTGCTTTTAGAGAAGGAATAGTATAGCAAATTTTAATCCAAACTTTTATTTCCCACTGGAGAGAATGGCTCATATCCTGTAGTGAGTGGGAGGCCAGCAGAAAAAATACGGGGGGAACCATGGTGGGAGTGAGAGGGTGCAGAGAGGCAGCTGGGGCTGGATCAGCAGCAGGAGGCAGGAAAAGGGATGCTGGCAGCTACAGGGTAGGCATGGCAGGGCGAGGGGAGCCACAGCAGCCAAAGAAACCATGTCTTGGCCTGAAGCAGAGCTCCAGGCTGACCTAGAGCAGAGGCACTAAGGGCTGGCCCTGGGAGGAAGGAGAGGATGAGACTGAAATCCTGCACAGGCAGAGGCTGATGATGCCAGGGAGAGCCATGGGACAAACACGTGACATCTTGGTGCAGGCAGAGTTGCAGAGAACACCCTGTCTATCCCAGCAAAGTATGGACACAGACTCCAGTGGGTTTGTTTCAGCGTCCGTGCTAGGAGCTACTTCACAGCCGGTGACGCTGATGGGAATAGGACTTATCCATCTGTCCATGCTCTTGTGTGCACCCCATTAGCAGGGTTTTGACTCCTGGGGTGTATGGCTTTCCCCACCACCCTGTGTTGCTCTCACAGGGCTCCACTTCCTCTCTTTCCTCCTGGGAGCTTCTCTCAGCTAATTAAATTTGAGGCTGTCAAGCAGCCCTGTTACCCCTCAGCTCCCCCACCTGCCCAGCCAGCAGGGCTCCAGAGTGGGGCAGGCAGCACCCAGAGTGGGCAGCCCCTCTCTGACCCCCATCCTGCACCTCTGATCAGCCCTGGAGAAGGGCTGAGGAGGAGAAAGTGGGAAGGGACAGCACTGAGAGGAGGTGAGACAGGAGCTAGTCTCTGGTGGTACTAATCCCTCCATAGCTAGTGCCTTCTTACAAAAAACAAACTTTGAATGAGGTGGGCCAGGGATCTTTACCTGCCCGAGGATGAGGAAGAGGCACACAGCAAAATCAGAGTAGAAAGCCTCAAATAGCTGGTGGGCTTGCCCCACTTAGTTCTGTGTTTAAGTTAATCTCCATATTTGAAGAGAAACACATGGTATGAAGAGATTCATTACTCCTTAAAAAAACAAATGGGGAAACAATATTTCCTTTTAGGGAATCACTTAATTGTAGGGATGATTGCAGGTGGCACAGCACTTATCTGGGAAGATACTCCTCTCTTTTTATAAACTTTCATTTCACTTGTCTCCATCATCACCATCTTGTCAGCGAGGCACAATGCTAAAGTCTGTGAGGGGAGACAGAATTGCAGGGGACAGCTGCCATCGTTTTTAGAGTGATTGGGAGTCAAATAACATGATTTTCCTCACCGGTAATTTTGAACAAGAAATGCACACAATTCCTTTGGGGAGCTCTTTGTCATAAGTCCTAGCGGGAAAAAGATTGAGGTTTAAGAGTAGATATTCATTGTAAGAGGTTTGCAAGGAATACAATCCCTCGCACTTCAGTTTTTAAATCAACCTTTTTTCTTTTCTTTTTTGTTTTTGAGGGAAGAAGTTTTCTCCAGGAGCAGCTTCTTGTGCAGTGCTGTGGCATTACCTTTGGAGGATGCTGCTGTGGCCAAGCCAACCAACTACGAGAAACATGACCTGCATCCAGCAGGAAAACTCCTCTATGCGAGCCTCTCCATGGGGGCAGCTTTCCATGTTGCTGCAGTCCACAGCAACAGAGGTGGAAGCAGAAAAGGCTGCTCAGAGAGAGGTGTCCCACCTTTGTAACCTGGTAGGCAGCTCCCTACCTGCACCCTCACATGATGGTGCCCGGGGCTGCGATTGCAGCAAAGTCCCTCAGCCAGGCCTCCCTCAGAGTCCCCCTCGTGCCTTGCTGCTATCGTGGTAATCCCAGCAATGGGAAAGAGAGGTCCAGCTGAGAGGCAGCTGCTTGCTCCTGAAATCCTACCAAAAAAAACCCCAGTTTGACTTCCTGCCAACACAGCCCCCTTTACTGCACCATTCAGCTCAATCTCTTCCCATGACATAGGGTGATCTTAGACAAATGCAGCCAGGGGTATCCTGAAGGGCCTCTGACCACTGGCATTCCCATGAGAAAGGGAACTATTTGAATTTATCTGAAATTCCCCTCAAAACTCATACTCGTAGGTCCAAGCAAACTGTTGTAACAGAGTAAACTGTGGAGGTTGGTATGTCCATACACGTATGTGGGAGTGGAGAAAATTGTCTTTCACATCATTCTGACGTATATGGAGATCACTTTGCTGAAATCCCTGGAAATTCCCTTTGTTATAAAACCAGTAGAAGGCTCAGGCCCAGTGTTTCTGTGAACACACCCCTAAGGCAGCACAGCTCACCAGGACTCTAGTGCCAACCTTTTATTGTACACTTTCTTTTCCATTCAGTCCAAATATAATCTGGAAATCTCAAATGCTAGTGATCTCAGGGGGAGGAGAGAGAAATCAAGATTAGTCCTTCACTGGTGTTTGTCTGAAGAAAACCTGCAACACATGAAAACCCGAAAAAGAAAATTAAAAAAAAAAATCAATGAAAGGTCTATTTAGTGTCAAGTGAGGAACTAATCACAAACCAAAAGAAAAAATTTTAGAAAATAACATGACCTGGTACCTTTTAAAATCATGATTAAAAAGAAAGCTACATTCCTATCTGCCCCAAGCTTTTCCTTATTAAACACTGAATGCACCTAAGACAGATGCATTTCCTGGACCTACCAGCACTAAGCACAGGGGATGGATGCTGTTTCTCAGCAGACAACTTGTTGGTACCCTTTCACAGCCACTGCACCACTGGGATTCACCTGATGACACCAGAAACCAAACTCAGACATCAGACCAAATCTTTATTCTGTGGTCTACCTTTTCTCAGTTACATTGATGTAAATCGAGGGTTTAAACTGATCCCAACCTGCTCAGAGACACTGGAAGGCTCTGGATTAATACAAAGCACAGGCATCTGCCTCCTGCTGTTTCTGTGCCTGTGGTATCAATAGTGATTTTGAAAATTATTATTTCCATACAGGCTATAATGACTTAGAAGGAATAGTTACAGCCTGTTGTGCAAATGTGAACAACACTCGCTTTTTTAAAACGTGGATTTTTTTATACGACGGGAACTAATGGCCCTTTCAGAGCAGTTATGGTTTATCTTGTCAATTTGGTTTCTATTCATGCGTGCTAAGGGAATTTTTATAGCCAAACTAGGAGTCCTTAAAAATGGGCCTTATACTGGAAATGCAGATGTGACTTACTGTGAGTTGTGCTAGGAGAGCACCCCTGCCCCTGGGGAGCCAGAGCCAGTAATCAGAATTCCCTTTCCCCATGCACATAACATGACTCGCAGGCACTCTTTCATCTGCACTGAGAGGCAGGAAGGAGAGGTAGAATTAGCCCCTCATTACAATAATGTTTCTCACACTTTCTCCAGCTACTCTCTGCAGGCATTAGTAGAGGGGGCCTGGCTGCCAGAATTGCTGAAAACCTACATCTCCAGTTAAAAGAAATCAGAGAGCAGTGGTTCTGAAAAATCAGAGCCACAGAGCTTTAAACAAATGCTTTTATACCATTAAAAATATAAATATATAGACTCACCTTAATTTTACTCTCTACTGTGAGTGCTTTGTTGTGAAAGAAAATTGTCTATTTTCCAGACTATCTGATTTCTCTTATGGCTTCACCACTATAAACTGTACTGCACATGTACATCAATATATTTACCTGCCTGCTTCACAGCTGGACAGAAAATGAAGCCATCTCAATCATCTTCACATTCAGCAATAGAGAAAACTGACTTTTCCCCTCACTCGATGCCAATTAAAATGCGAAATGTGGATAATCTGATCTCCACTAAATATTCCAATCCCCTCCATAGCACAGAGTGGATATATCTCCATACTCACTGGCAACCTGAACCTTTTCTAAGACTGGAAAAAGCAAGAGAATAGAGACTGTACAGTCTTATTACTTATTTATTCAGAATGTTGTAGCCGTGCCTCCCTTCATCTCTTGGCTCCTTATCCAAAACCTGTGTAATGAGCAACATCACAGGACCTGACTACCAGCAGACACGACACCTCCACTAAAATGAATGCATTTATACTGATTTATGGCAGCTGAGGAGCTGCCACAGCACATCCAGGGAATACCTATCTCCCCAGAAAAAAAGGTACGCCTCTGACAATGTGTTCCCGGGGTGTTTCTCACAGATCCCATGCCTTGGTGGAGTAGGAGCCACCCCTATCCCAGCTCCTAGTCCTGTCTCCATTGCTGCACCGAGTGCCTGACCACCTTGTCCTCATCATAGAGGCTCTCCTCTGAAAAGGCATGGAGCCAAACCTGGCAGGAACCGATCGGATATGTACAAAGGAAAATCTTGACAGCATCTGTGAACAGAGTTTAAGAGAAAGGAACAAAATAATACCACATATGTTAACTGATTGAAATGGTAGCTATGGTGACCATGGACAGACAAAGAACAAACCATTTTGACTGAATTCAGCGAATTCTTTCTGGCAACAAACTGCAAGTATAAAGCAAACTTTTAAAAATCCCTAATGAAATTATTATAACAAATCCATTTAGCTCTGTTTGATGTGTTTGCTTTTTAAATTTCCATTGCAGCTATTACATTAAACCTATTAATCATTGATGTAGTCAAATAATTTTCACCGACTAAAACCAGGGATTTTCTCACTGTAAAAATAAATAAATAAATAAATAAATTGCATTTTCAAGAAAAAAAATTAAAAGCAAGGAATAGTTATTGTAAAATGGCAGGCATTCATAATTCAGAGCATTTTTTTGTACATGAGAGAGTGTCTGGGTTTTGTAGAATAAAGGATTGTTTATAGAAGTTGGATTACTTTCCCTATCCTGATATGCAGTGTAGCTATGAAAAATGACTGTCCTGTTTATTGTGTAGCACAGTGTCAAACGTCTCAGAGTCTCTTTCCTCCAGGGTGCCCATTTTTTTCTAGCCCCTTGGAGGAGCTGTCTCTTGGTGCTCTCCCCTTGAGGGCTGGCCACTTGTGCCAAGGGGAATTGGGCTGAGGACAGCGCGGGGGAGCACCGAGCTGAGCTATCGAGGGGCAGAAAAGCTGCATCCTTAGAACCAGCACTGGAGAGAGGCAGGAGATAGGGAGGATTACTCCAGTGCCAGCACAGCATAAGGCTGCTCAAAGTGCTGCACAGCTGCTTGCAAACTCCCACCCCAGGAGGCTTGCAGGGGCTGGAGGAGGCTCCACAGGGAATGTCACGATGGAGACTCCAGCATGTCACCTGCTGTCAAGCATCCCAGGCACACTTTGGTGGACACCTCACTGCCTGCTCAGTTTTAGTCTGGAGACTGATTCAGAACAAACAAAACAGATGATGCTGCCCCTGCACCCCATCCCTTCACCCAGCTGCACTCACTGGATATAGTTTCACAGCACAACACAAAATCCTAATTCTAACCTGAAGTTAGAAGTCTTACTTCTAACCAGAAGAACTGCTGTCATTCCCCTGTCTTGTTAATATTTAATTCGGTGTGTTTGGTCCCTTTGGCAGACTGTACAATTCCTAACAATACGGATTTGCAATGTAGCTGTGCTTTTGATGCTCCAGGAGCAGTAACTTCAGATTTCTGCAGTGCATGGACACTCTCAACTCTACTCTCACATTATCTGCACAAGTTAATTGTTCTTTAAAGAACAAAACAAACCAAAAAAAGCAAGAAGTGCCCACCATTCAAACGCCACTCTCTTTATCTGTCTGCTGACTGAAGCTCTGGCTCAGCCTTCTGTCAATTAAATTAAGTTCCCAGCTATGCCATTGCTGCCTGCGTGACAAAAGGCACTTCACTGACTGGCTCTGCTCTTCAGTTCCCTGTACACTAAAACGGGACCGAGTTTAAGGCCTTTCACTTCTGCCTAGCATGGCCCTTCCCTATGTTCTCCACCCACACACTTTGCTTTCACTCTTGCCAGCACAGAAGGCAGGTCCTCTGGGACTGCGCCTGACTCTGTGTGGGTCCCGTGAGAGCAGAGCTGAGCGAGGGTGAGCACATGTGCTCCCTGTCTTTTGTAACGGGATAGCCAGAGGAATGAGCGCTCAGTCCACACAGCCTCACCTGCTCAAGCTGTTTGCTTTAGCCGCAGCTTGAGTGTGGCAGGAGCACATGGAGCAGGGGGGAAGAGGGGAAAAAATTAATGAGCAGGGGGGAAGAGGGGAAAAAAATTAATGCCTTTTCTTTCGGTACTGCCTGGAAACAGTAAAGAAACAGTTACTTTGATTTTATGTGCAGTAAACCCTCACTAGATGGCTCCTTACAGCAAGTAAATATATTCCCGACAGAAAGAACACTGATGTGGCATAATCTGTGTGAGAGCGGAGGTAGCGTGATGCTAACGGGGCTTTATCGCTGGCTGAGCGTTTTCCATGGAAAAGCAGTGTCTGACATGGGCTGTGTGGGTGAATTACGACTTACGAATGGCATCACTCCACGAGTCATGAACTGTGAGTCACATGGGCACGGGTGTCTCAGGCACGTCAGAAATGCCACTTGCCCTCTTCTGTAGGTTTTTATGTTAATCCGTTTCACATTCAACTTTATAATCCAGAAAGCAGGACTGTGTTGCAGTGAAGGGTACCAGCAGAAGAGATCCTGGGGGGGAAGCAGCGAAGGTAATGGTGTTAAGGCAGAAACCCCAAATGTTGTGTAATAACTCCTAAAACAAAGAAGCGATGCTGGCTTCTGAAATGCCCCCCCCCACCATTACCATCACAAGAACATGTTATTTATAATATGTGTATTGGCAGGTTGTTCTGGGCAGAAGAGCAAAAAGAAATGAGCTGTCATCTGCTGTTAACCTCTCATTCATACATCACTGTGTGCACTCAGTGGTTCAAGGTTATGCAAGTTGATTGTGCCCTCATTAATGAGCAGTGTTAATTGGTGTCTATCCTGCTTTGAGATAAACATGTATATCATGTGTTAAAAGTACTGCAGGCTGTGAGGGAGCTGTGTGATATACAAATGTGTATGGGCCCTGCATAGGGAGAGGTTGTGTTGTTAAATGCTAGGACTGATTTAAGTCCACCAGTGACTTCGATCCGGGCAGCCCACGTCCCTGCAAGCCAGCCTGGCGCTGGCTCAAGGGCTGGGGACTTCTGCTGGCAGAGCTCTGACACCATCCCTTGGCTCCCTGCTCCGGCTCTTGTTGCGCCCCCAGCACTCTGTCTACAGCCCACTTTTCAAGGTGAATTAGCAGGGATTTTAGTTCCCCTCAAACCCCCAGGCTGTAAGCTCTGGCCGTCACAGCTCGAAGGGGATTTAGCTGCCATGGGGTCGGGACAAGCAGACTCAGTGGAAGATCTTGTCCATCCCCATATGAACTGCCCCTGCTCGGGGGTCAGTGGCAAGGGAGCTAGGTTGGCTGCTGCTCTGTCTGTCAGCAGCCCCAAAGGCTTTATCCAGCCTCTTTTCTCTCACTTCTCCATCTGCACATGTGCTGGCATGGTGCTAACTTGGAACGAGCTCAAGTACACAGACTCATGAGCCTCACCTCTCCTCGTGAGGGACAGAAAACAAGGTTTGACATGGTGGCAAACTTAAACATCATGAAAAGACCTTTTATTCTTTCCCTGAGAGCTGCTGCAAGCGAGCACAGATAAATACCCTGAACCAGGTCATAATCAACACAAAACATTGATGCAAATATGTGGATTAGAGAATTATGACAATTACGTTAAATAACCTACTGGAATATTTTAAATGCTCAAAAGAAGAGAGTCGCATGTCTCATAAACAAGCACAAGCTATGCCAGACCAATGCAAGAATATACTAATAAAGTAATATTTGATCATCTAATTAATGGAGCTGCTATCTCCCCATACCAACGTGGGGCTTAGAGCTTTTAGGCTGTTAACATTTTGTCCCGATGTTTAAAAGCAAGTAGCACCCAACAGACCTTTCCTTTTCTCAGTAGCATTCCCTTGAAATGTGGTTGTTTACTTCAGACCTTGAAGGCTGGATTAACAGCAGAGATTGTTTGCTTTAAATTATACACACAAATTTTATTGTTGTTGCTTCTGCCACTAAAAAGCTATTTAATATGTGGCAAAGTGGCAAAGCTTACTGACTTCAAAAGTGAAAGGGTCAAGCCTGTGCATCCAGAAATAACACTGAGATTTTCCTCTCTTTTCATGAAATGTACTTGCAGCAGGCAGTGTTAAAGTGCTTCCAACTTTCATAGCAACCAGGAGAAGCTGCTCGTGAGTCAGCCCAAGGAGGAAATATGTCATTAGCCAGCGAGTTTTCGACATATGCAAAACTGTCGACGTGTCTATGGCATCCAGGGAGGAATTTTTATGATATTGGTTGTAGTCAACAGCTTATTGCCACAGTCGTGGGTGTGGGCAAGTATCTCAGTGGCTGAGGCTGTGATTGCCCCCAACATCACTGAGTGTTTCACACCATGGCTCTCATGCTCCTCCTTTTCAAGACAGGAAACAGACAAGACATATTTGGGTTTGATAGCTGCGGGAAAGACCCAACTGAGTCCTCGTGGTTGTACCTTGAGTTCCTCTTCAGCCTTCATATCGTGTTCACTGCGCCAAGGAAGGGGTAGGGCTCTTATCTCAGCTTTCTGCAGTTCCAGCCCTTCTGCAACTGAATGAAAACAAACAGAAAGAAAAAAATAACCAACTCTGTAGGTTTTCTTGCCTGTGTAAATTATGCATCACACTCATTATAGGAAAAAGGAAGACGCAGATTTGGAAATCAGTTGTGAGTTTCTCCATATTTCTTACAATTATGCAAGTGTTACAGCTGCATACACAGGGGACTTTCTTTTTTCATGCAGCTTTACACCAAAATAAAGGCCTCAGTTGTTCTAGTTGGTGATTAGGCTCAATATTATGCCTCTGGGAATGGGAGGCACGGGGACTCAGAGGAACAGAAAACTTAATGAGTTCTTTATTTAAAGAAGAAAAAATTTTTCAAAATTTTTTCCAGGGCTCACAGGAGAGATTCAGAGGCTATTTCCTCTTCAGGAAGATGCTGCGCTTCCAGGTGAAAAAATTAACCCTTGTCTGCCCCCAGTAGCCCCTCAGCAAAGGTTTCCTTGCCCTCCAAGCCCAAGCTGAGCTGTGGTAGGGGAGCTTGCAAGTGGTCCATGAACCACGCTTAGGAGACCCCTATTCTGGACAGGTTCCTGTGTCCTGGTCTGACCTGAGAACATCACACCTCAAAATGGAAGCTGCTGCACCACGAGCTGAAAGGGCAGTGACCCTGCCCAGCAGGAACACAAGGGAAATGTTGTTATCTGAAAGTATCTTTGGGTATTTTTAATTTTTATGGCTTGTGGTCTTTTCTTCAAATTTCAGTATTTTATGTAATGGAATAAGTAAAACCAAACCCCAATCTCAGGACCGCTGGCAGAGCAACTGGGCAGTGGGCAGAGCATCGGTGAGGCTGGGCAGTGAATCCCCACTGTCACCCTGGGGCAGACCCTCCTGCAGCTCCTGGGACTGTGACATCCACCTGGGGACAACACCGCAGAGGCCACAAACTCTGACACCAGCTGGCCCAGCACTGGAGCCGTGGGCCAACCTCAGCTGCCAGCAGCCCAGCTGACAGCATGCCCTGTGTCCCTGGACTCTGCCATCCCTGCTGCTGGGACACAGCCCTCCCAGCACTGAGGCATCTTGTTGGATAGGGCCACCCAGGGGTGTCTGTTGAAGATGACCCTACTGCCAGCTCCGTCTACAGTAGGAGGTAAAGGCACGATGCTGAAAGCTACCCACTGTCTTATTTTATCCCAGATCAGATGTCTCTAATTCAGTGAGCTGTGGTTGGTGCTTCCAAGTGCACTGAAGCCTGCACATAAAAGAGGACAGGCAAAATAATAGTGTTGCAAAATGCTGAGAATAGTAGAAGTGGTCACCTGGTGTATCTGGGCTGCTAAGAAAGCTCTTTCGATTAAATGAAACACAGAGCACAAGAAAAATGCTCACATCCTACATGATAGTGTCTCCTGGGCTGCCTTATGCTCAGATGAAAAAGAAAAAAATTACCCATGCAAAGCCCACATCATCCATAATCTGCAATGCGTTTGGACAGGGGAGGCCATCCTTAACCCAAACCATGTGTGCCTGGCTTTAAAACCAGCATCAGCGGCGCTCAGCCAGCCTGCCATCCTGCACGTCCTGGATTCGGCGCTTCTCTCCGGGATTCAGCATTTATTTCCGTGTTCACTGCTGAATCACTCTCGCATCAGCAGCATCACCGTGGGCAGTGTTCCCTCTCCAAGGCATGCAGGTGGCAAGAACCCCCAGCCCAGCTCTGCTCGAACTGGCAATGGCACAGGATCTCTTCTCGGATACTGCGTCAGACTTCTGCAGGGCCTTGTGCAACTTTTTTTTTTTTTTTTTTTTTTTAATCCCAAATTAAAACTTAAACTTCAAAGGCATAGATCTAGGGGGAGGGGGGGGGTCTCTTCATGCAGAGACTGTATTTCCTGGAACAGATCCTTTAATTTTGTGGTGAGACAGAGTTGAAGACATTTGTATTCAAATCCTTATTTAGGCTCTAATGCTCTTTAGTATTGGATATAGGGATTTTAGACTGGAAATGGCTCTCTTGACTTTACTATCACCCGAAACAGACAATCAAATTTTAAGCTGCTATTTCTTTTCCAGCCTTCTTATGCTGTTCCCAACACTCTCCCAGAAACTGTAATTATTCTGCCACATCTACTCTACTAATAAAATTTATTCTGCTCTGTGTTTTTCCCCCTATTTTCTTCTCATGTCTTACACCATCAAATAAAATCAGGGTTTTCATTTGTAAAGTGGTTATCAGCAGCTCAGCTTTTACTTACAGTTCTTTGAACAGGCTACAGGGATTCAAGATGGGTAGAAATGTAATGTAATAGCATATACTGTGGTGCAACCTCCAAGCATCACTTTGTATGCCCTGTCCTTCCAGGAGGGTTTTAGTTCTCCAGATGATAACAGTAGTGGTTCTAATAATTTTGCTGGATGTTCAAAACAGGTCTGATCTAGTTGATGTTCGTGTCACTCATGCCACCTCACCTCACTCTTTGCAATCCTCTCTGAACACAGCAGGACTTCATAATCCCCAGGGGCCCCTACAGAACAGCCCTCACTTAGGGATCTCTCAGAGCTTTACAAGCTCATGTTTTACTCTCGTGTGCCAGCTAAAAACCACAGAGATCTACATCACTGGGATAGTGCAGAGGCAAGGGCAGAGGGGAGCTGCAGGTTCCAGTCCAGGTACATGACCACATCCCCCTAAAACCGCATCCAGTGAAACTTCCTTTGAAGGACTGATTGCACTGAAAGTCTCAACTGCACACAAAAAATATGATGAATGTACACAAAAGATTTGTTTGAATCTCAGTTCGTTCCCAGATTTGCTCATCTTTTTGCTGATGGCTTTAGGGGCAGCAGCTTTTGTAGCTGTCCAGCAAAGGATTTGTTCTCAAGTGTCCCTTCTGTGCTGGTGTGTCTGTGGTGTCCATAGGGTGCCATGCACGCCCTCTGCTCCCAAGTGTGCAGGTTTTTTCCTCAAATGTTCACACCTGAGCTGGGATGCACAGGCAGAGCCTTCCACTCACAAACGCTTAACTACCAGGCCTGAGGCCCAGGAGGGTTTTGTTTCATAGGCTGATATTGCTCCTGCTCTACCCAACATCCCACATTAAGGATGAGCTGGAAATGTGCTGTATGTTCCCTTCACAGAAAACAGGGACTCCAAAAAATTGGGAGGGGGTGGAGCAGAAATCAGGGGTCATGCCCAAAAGGCAACAAGACAACATTCATTTATATAGTCTCACATTCCCTCATCTAAAGCTAATAACAAACACCAAATAAATAAAATGGACACACCCATTAATTGCTTTTAGATCTAGGGAATATTGCAAAGACGTAGTTAGGAATATTATTTCATATTCTCAGAGTGTGGATGCACATTGCTTAGGGAGCAGCTTTCCACGAGCACTCCAGCTAACAAGCTTGCTGCAGAACGATCTTGGAGCAGCAAATTTTTAAAAGAAACCCTAGAAAATATTCCCCAGAAGACAATTTGGAATAACTAATCATAAAAAGCTTCACACTGGACACTTAATTTAGGAGCTCTGATCATCCTTTCAGCAGCTAGAAATATAACACTTCATCTGCTTGTCCAGTCCGAGCAGATGTGTGTGACTCACAGCCACCCGCTCGGGAAGTTATCGCTCCCTGAAAGTCAGAGTTGGATTGCGGAAAAATCATAAGTGAGAAAGAGAGTGTGTGTGTGTGTGTGTGTGTGTGTGTGTGTGTGTGTGTGTGTGTGTGTGTCAGGGGGTTCCCCTGAGTACCTTATTTACTGTGAATTACTTAGGCAGCCCTAGATTTTATTTGATAATTTTTCCCTTGATGTGCCCCATATAAAGGAAACATTAGCATTAACCAAAGCTAATCCATGGCGTGGTTGGGAAGGGGATTATTTTGCCAATGATTACTTTCTTTAAACGTGGAATTGTGATCAAAGCAATATGGTTCTGATTTTTTCCTGTACTTTTTAGCTTTGTAGTATGGTTCTTCTTAATAGTAAGTTACTGCTATAAGCATGCTGTGAATTTCCAATATAGCAAAGCTTTAATAATTTGCAGCCATAATTGTTCCTGCTTCAGTCTCCAATTCAATTTGGTGTGGAATTCCCATCTCCCAACACAAAGCTTAACTCAACGGTATCTGTGTGAGACAGACTATGAAACTAGTCTGGTATAATGGACTTCATTAAAGGATAGGCAAATTATTTTCATCTGTAATCTATTTTAAATGGAAAAAAGGACTTTTGAATAAATATTTTTCTGTCAAAAGTTATTAATTTCTGTGGGAAAAGAGGGATGGTTATTGTTGCTCATTTTTTCCTTTGTTTTCATAAAGGGTTTGAAAATTATTTTCTGGTTGAGTTATTTCTCTGGTTAAAAACCCAAATATTTAAGCCAGGAATGAAAACAACATCTTTTTATTTTCCTGAAGACTCAAACTGTGCAAGGAGCTTTCACTTTTTTGCCTGCCCATCTGTAACCTCTTCTTATGATAAAATCCAAGCTTGTGGGCTGACACGATGAGCACCACCCACCTCCAGACCTTGGTGGCCATTCCTCTGCCTACGTGCAGATTTGGTAGCCTCAGACCATTTTTTAGTCAAGCCTGAAAGTAGCGAGCTATGCAATTTTAGCACAGATATCTGTTTTTAAGAGGCAGCCTGCACTGGCACAAGAGCATTAACCCTAACATGAACATGCACAGTCTAATAACAGGCTGGTGGAGAGTCTTATTCAAGCCCTGCACATGGCAGTAAATTACTCCCTTGATGAATAAAAGCCATTACTTAGTATTTAGCATCATAGCAAGAAGCCTCTTCGGCCTGTTCCTAACAGAGATGTTACAGTTAATTTAGTGTAAAATTATCACCTGCTGTACAATAAAACAACAAACTGCAGTCAAATAATCTCTTAATAAATGAAAATGTGTAATAAACTGTGTCAGCACCGCAGAGACTTGGCAAGGCTGAATACCCTAAAGGTACCAATCCAAACAAATCCACCATACAATATATGGCCTATGTCATTTCAGGTTCTTATCAGAGATGATTCATCTGGGATTCCTTGGCACTGAGTTTTACCTCTAAAGGCCAGGCAGTTATTGCAATGATATAATTTCTGCCACATTAATTAAATATAATACCTGAAAGCCCCTTTATAGGGATCTATAAATTCGTTGTAAAGACATGCTGTGGATGAGCATATGTAATCTACCAAACATAATAAATGTTCAGTCAACTTCCTCTCCTTGCAGAGCAGGGGGATGTCGAATGATCACCAAAAAAACAGACACCCAAAGGTAAGCCTAATGTTGCTTCTGTCACTCATTATGATAAATATATATATACACATATATAAATATATATATATACACAGACTGAGACCCATGTCTCTGACAGAGAGGAGAAGGCAGAGGGAGCATGAGTCCAGGGAGCATGAGTCTGTGGCAGCAGCCACAGCACATGTGGCTGCTCTTGCTGCCTGCAGACTCTCAGCTCCAACATCGGTGTACATGGATAATAAAGGCCCCCCCCAGGTCCCTGCAGTTCAGCACAGTCCTCCTACTGGCCTCTTCTGGCTGCAGGAGAGCCACAGATACATTAAGTGTTGCCGAAAATCTGTCTTTGCTCGGGATCCAAATGCTCCTTTTACCCAGTATGAAACAAAAAACAAACCAACGACCAAAACACACACACACACACATACACACAGGAAAAAAAAAAAAAAAAAGGGGGAAACCAAAAAGGAAAGGAAAGCCAAGGGAACAAAAGCCAGGCAACACTTTTTGGAGTCATCCAGGCCCAGACTTTAAGCAGCTTGTCTGAGATCCAGGCTGAGCAGCATCCACAGACTTCCCGATGCATAATATGAGAAAGTTAAGGAAGAGCTTCCCCGTTCCCTTGCCGCATTTGGAAGAGGAAAGCAGGGTGCTCAGCAGGCACTGCTTGCCCAGAAGTCCAAGTCCATCCATTTGGAAACCACAAAGAGACCACAAAAAGGGGGCTTTTCTGCGCCCCCACCCCACTCTGGCTGCTTCAGCGAGTGCCAGGAGCCTGGTGCCCCTCAGCCAGGCGGGTTTCTTGCTGGTGTGCGGGGCAGTTTGTCTCTCCTGGAGCTGGCTCTGGGCATGTCTCCAGAGCCGCTGACTCCCAGCCTCTGTTCCTGGAAGGAGCCAGAGGGTGGGCTGCAGCACATCCATTTACACTTTCATGATGTACTTATTCTTGTTTTGTTTCACACAGCTCACAAGGCAAGAGCAGGGACAGCTGGTGACAGCTGAAAATGATGTAGGGTCAGGGCAAGACATGGCAGGATGCAGATACCCAGCAGAAATTTTAAATAAGCGTCACCATCAGGAGCCCTTTTTTTCCCAGAAATATTAGTCAAATCATGAAAAACTTCTGAATTACTTTTGTTTGTGTGCAGTGTCCCCTATATAGACATTTCTGATCCCATTCCCACTAACACAGCAAACCCCACATCTTATTATAGAGTGCAACTAGAATAATGGCTTCACTTGAGACAAGTGGGGAGCTGCCTGGCACTCCATGCCTGCCCTCTGAAGGGCTGCCCATGGTGCAGGGCAGCACTGGATAATCCTTTATCTTAAGCATCCATCTGCTAGCCCCTTTTTAATGCAACCCTCACTGGTACAAACATCCCCTGTCCATCAATATTTCCAACCTCGGTCTGGTACCAGGAATGACCTGGACAGTCTATTGGCTCCCCCCTATCTTCCAAGCTGTTGCTGGTGTCCTTACACAGGTGATTGTGCCCCCAAAACTGCTTCAGTCCCCACCTCTCCAAGGTGACTCTTCTGCAGAAGAGCGATGGAACAATTTCTCCCAGGCTTTCAGGATAGGGAAAGAGGCTGTGCTGATGCATGAATTTGGCTTGGCATCTGCAGTCAAAACAACATTACTCCAGCCCTACCTCGAGAAGATTGCTGGCTTGTCTTTTTTCATCCTAGCTCCTGTCTAGCAGGTTGACATGACAGCACTAGAGACCGATAAGAGGTTTGGGTTCTGCCACCAGTCCGGGTGTAACCTCTGTGATGGTGTGGGCAGGAATGAGGTTCAGGAGCCCGTGGAATAACCATGGAGTAACCAACTGCCCTATAGCTCTTGTGGAGTATGTACCATCCCGGGAAGCGCTGAAGGCAGAACAAGTCTCTCGTGTCCCTGGTACCCCCCTCCCACTGTTAATCTGAAGGGGCCCTCCAGCCAGCAGCTGTTTTCCAAAGACAGGACCACCCAACCCATGGCAGATGTTGGGCTTCTGAGCCATGAGAGCCTCCACGAGTGGGGCTGGAGGCATCACTTTATTCATTTCACACTACCACAATGGCAAAGTACATGTCCAACACACATCCCTCTTGAAAGGCTGAAACCAATCATTTAAAACCAGGAAATTAGAATGACATCTCACCCACCCAGCTCCCTCCTTGGGAAGCTCCATTCCTATATAAACATCCTCTATTGTTAACTTCTCTGGACAGCATTTTCCTCAAGCTACGAGAGCAGAACCTTTTCTTCAAACTGAGTTAAGATGAGCAAAAGATAAATACAGCATTTTTCCTCAATTACATCAAACAGTAATGGATTATCAGAACATGCCAGTGCCTTCTGATAGCAGGAAGGGGCATGGCAGTGGTGGAGCTGGTGGCCCCTGACAGCTGCCCTGCCAGGGGGCTCAGCTGTGCCAGAGGTGGACAGCCCAGGCATGCTTCTGCTGTGGGAGGCAGCTGATATCCAACTTGGCCTCAGGGGCAAAATGAAATGTAAAGTGCTCTGTGCTTCAAGCTGATACAAAGATTTTCCTCACTTAAAGAATATTTTCCTCGCAAAAGAATGCTTTTGATCAAAATGGTGAAAGCATCACTATTTTGAACAGTTTAACATCTGCACCTCCCGGTGCAGCATCTGTCCTGTCACACTACCTGCGTCTGCTTGCAAAGGTAAGAACAAAAATAAAAATGAGCAGTGCAGTGAAAATATTTTTTTTCTTCCATTATAAGGCCAGGAACAATCTCTATATCCATTTTTATTGATACAGGGCTTGAGAAAGTTCATGCCCGACCAGCAGTTTGAGGTGGGCAGACTGCCAGGCACCAGCTCTCAGAGCCAGAGCACAGAATAGGGCCAAGTTACCTCCAGCAGGTTTCTCTCAGAGTGACACTGTCTGAAGAAGTGGAGAAAGGGAACTAATCCTTCAGCCTGTAGTTATAAAACAGATGGGGAAGCACTCTCCCAACACTGAGATGGGACCAAGAAGAGAACTTGGAAGTTGTGTGGTTTTGCCTTTACGCGTTCTTTCCATTCTGGAGGTGGAGGGGAAGAGTGGAGCAAGTGTGTTTTTATTACAATTATTTGTGACCAGAAAACCACAGACATCTTTGGAGACCTCTGAGGGGACCCTGACACCCATGGGTGGCCGTGCTCTTCGCCTGGCTGCGCACATTTGCATAGGGGAGGCGTCTACAGCTGCTTCTCCTCAGGCAGAGGAAAACCGACAAGTCTATTGTCTGTGTCTGACACAAAGGAGAAGTTGCCAATAACAAGATGCTGTAGGAAACCTGGTCACTTCCAAGAGGGGCCGAGCCTCTCAAACTCAGTTTGATCAAACTCAGTTTGATCCCTCCAGCCAAGGGCAGCAGGTACGACACCAGGGCCTGGCCACTGAGTCCCTGCGCTGACCAAAAGGATGCCACAGCAGTGGGACCATTGATCTGGCTCGCTTTGTGGCCCACAACTGATGCCTGAGAGGAAGCGCTGCCTGCGAACCCATCCACCACAGGACAGGAAACGAAACCCGCAGAACTGAAGCAAAGGGGCAGAGCCGAGGGTGAGGCAGCCTGGGGAGCGGAGGGCAGGGACCCACCTGCTGGTCAGTCTGATCGCAGGTTCGGTGCTGAAGGGCAGCAGGGCTGTATCTACATCCCCACATCCTCCCACCCTCCTGCAGCTGCCCGCTGGCTGCTAAAACAGTTAAACCACCCCAACCCGCTATGCTTTCAGTTTATCACACATCACGTGCACCTCTCTCGGTGCTTGCTGTCTCTCATGATGTTTGCTTCCCTCAAAATGTCATCCCATAAAAAATACCTCATTTGGCTGGAGGAGGGAGTTTGGTATTTTTTTTTTGTGAGGCTTTGGTTTGTGTTTGTTTTTTTTTTACCAAGCAAACTCACTTTGGCCTCCTATAACTGAAAGGAGAGAAGGGAGGGGATCACTGTGATCCATAGCCTTGAACTGCAGCTAAAGGCAAAAATGGAGGGACTGTAGTTTCCTTATTCCATCCCAGAAGGGCCCCACTGTCTGTAAGGCCAGTGACTGTATGATTTGACTGTATGATCTTACACTGTCAATGAAAGGGACAGACCACTGCCTGCACTTGCTTTTGCTGCTGTCACCAGGGTCCCAATGAGTCTCCCCTTCCAAACAAGACCTCCAGCCTCAGCATGTCCCTTTCCTTGTATTATGACAATGGCTATTTACATGATTATTATTTCTTCTGACACTTCAGTTTGGTATGAAATTAAATACTTGGTTTGGTGCTGAACAATGGAATTCAGGTTTTTAATTAAAATTAATAAAAATTGAGTAAAAATAGAAGAAAAGTTTGAAACAAAGTGTTGTTTGAAATTTTTAGAAAAACAGGAAACTGCTCAGCTTTATTTTTTTTACCTTTCAGCCATTTCAATGTCATTGAATTATTGTGTTTTTTGTCGAAGAAACCCAGCCACTCCAGTTATGAGCTGTAAAGCTAAGAAAAATAAACAAGGAAAGTTTCACTTTTTCATTGCCTTTATCTCTTGCCAAATCAGATGTGGCTTTTGCCTGAAGTGCAGTTACATTAGAGCAGAGATGCCCACCTAAGGAGGATTTTCTCATAAGGATTCACTCTACTCATCTGGGATCACCTTGCTTTCTGTTTGGCCCAGTCCTGGATTTTCCCTTACCCCGTCAAAGACAAAGCCACGTTTGCACATTTTGCATCCAGGGCAAGGCACATGGGCAGCAAATCAGCATCCCGTTGCTGTGGGCCAGCTGCAAAGGCAGGGGGATCCCCCTCCACTGTCTTCCTGGGGACACACAGTGCCCAGGAATGATTCCCCCTTGGCTGTGGAGTCCTGCCCAGGGCACTGGTGTGTGTAGGACCATGTTGTACTCATATCCCTGACCTCACAGCTCACAGTGTGCCTTCCCTATGACGGACATATAAGGAAGGGGGACACTTTGACTTTTTGGAGTCCTGATTTACACCACCACTACAGTTGATTTAGAGATTCCTATAGGAATGGCAGTTCACTTCTGGTTGCATTTGGTCCAGCATGATTACTTGGGTGGTGACAAGGAGCGGGATTTGGACCTGTAATGTGGTGTCATTATTTTGATAATGACTTCTGCTTAACAGACACTTTCCCTCCTCTCTGCTGAGTGCAAACCTCACACAGAACCAAAAGCTATCCAGAAGTGCATTAAAATGCAAAATTATTTATACTTCAGAGAAGGGCCCTTTCCGTAAGCACCTTTGATAGACTACATGGGTAGTTCTCATTCTATTTTACCAAATTGCAGTGAGGGAATGGGGACGGGGGTGTGTTTTAAGCGATGTGGAAGCTGTTAAACGTTTTCACCAGGTCTGTCAGAAATTCACATACAGAAACCAAAGTTGCAAAAAACCACACACATCAAAAAATTCCTACAATCCAGTTTCCAGGATACCAGTGCCGTTTTGCATGTGCCCAGCCATCAGCTATGAGCAAAGCCCGTACTGCCCAGGCAGTAACAAGTTTTTCTTGAATCAGACCCAAGTTTCCTCTGCCTATAACCTGTAGGCAGCACACCAGTACTGCTGTACAAACTGGGAAGAACAGCAACTGAGACCTCTAGATATGATTACACTCATGTAACCAGAATTATAGGGGGTGGATATTGCAGAAAGAAACCAGCAGACAGGAGAGACCTACCTGCCCAAGAGCAGAGATGACCCCACCACAGTCACATCCCCATGGTTTGGGCTCTTCTCCTGCTTGCATTTCTTTCCCAGCTGTGTGGTATGATAAGAAGCCACATGCAGGGGCTCAGCACTGCACAACACCATAGTTCAACACTGGTGGCTCCAAAGGGCAGGGTAAAAAATTTATTGCTCGTTAATTAAAACTGAGCTCTCACGTGATGGGAGATGGAGCAGGAGAGGCTGCCACAGAGGTTTAGCTCCTTGGGGTGCAGCTGACAAGTGAGAGCACCCCCACCACAACATGGCTTTCTGAGCCAGAGTAGGGGAAGGTGGGTCCACTTTTATCCTTCTTAGTAGGAAAAAGAAAATTCAGTTGCAGTTTCTCTGCAATAAACAGCTCAACAGTTTGGTTCTGCTCCTTTGCTCTTTTTCTGTTCCTTATGGACCTTGGTCCTGTTTTTCCTGCTTTGACTATTCAGGTTTTTCTCTCAGTGTAACCAAACACAGAGCTATCCGGAAACCATTTTCTCCTCTCACAGGAGAGGAGAAATATTAAAACACAAGTCTTCCTCCCTCAGTTCATCTCTCCTTTCTACTTTCCACAGATTCCATTTCCCTTATCCTTGATTTTCTTCTGCTGAAAAAGTTCCTCAAAATAACTAATCCTCCTGCCTTCTCTCTCTGCCTCCCACCTCCCATTTTCCCCTCCCTGCTCCTCTCCTGCTTCTGTTTCCCTCCCTTTCATCTGGTTTCTCTCCACCAGCTGGTCTCTCCATGCACACAGCTCTCCCTTCCTTCCCAGTCTATCTCCACCCTATTATCATTTTTTCACTCGCACTAATTAGGCCCTCGGCAAACATCTTCTCTGCCTCCCTTCCCCCTCACTCCCTTTCATGACTTCCTAACCCCCCTGTCTTGGCATTTTCCTCTCTGGGATTGCCTTTAATGCCCTCCTGGGATAAAGAGGCCACCCAGTGCTTCCATCGGTCTGTGTGGGCTCTCACAACCCTTGCTCGGAAAGCTGCCCCATCCCCATCCCCACGCTACGTGTCCGTCTGTCTCCCTGTGCCGCTCAGCACCAGCGAGGAGCCGCCGTAATGATGATCACCCCAACTGGGGCCCGCTCTCTTAATTAAGGCGAAGAGGTCAGATCATTACCAGCAGGTCAGCCGCCAACGCCGGCTCTGCGAGCACAGCCATGCCAGCTGCCTGCCTCCCCCAGAGTCCCCAGCCCTGCATGCAAACTCCTCCACTGCAGACCCAAATCACAGCCAATGCCGGCTGCTGGGAAAGGCTGCACGTCTCTCCCTGTGAGGGGGAACGGGGCTGCTCAGGAGCATTTCCCCTCGGAGTTGCTGTTCATGCTACTTGCCCTCAAGGACATATGTTACCAGCAGCAGTGTGACTCATAAACAGAGTCTTGCTCTGCATCCTGGTGGCACGTTCCCAAGTCTCCAAATAGCTCAGGTCACCGACAAATTGTAGGACTGAGATGCCAAACCCTTAATATCTAGGTTGGCTCTAGTCAAGAAGCAGGGAGAGGAGGGCTTGTGGCTCCTGAAGAACCCATCCATTGATGGGAGAGGTCAGAAGGGGTTTGGTCTATACTACTACACTTGTGTATCCTTTTGCCAAAGCTGGGCTGGAAGAAAGTTCTCCCTCCCAAGAATGCCTTTGAACTGCTTTTCCCACCTGTATTTTTCTCAGCATGGGATCCCCAGGCAGAGATTTCTCCAGCTGTCAGAATAAAAAATGCTTGCAAAGAAAACCAGTCCAGCTCAGTATATTGTGTTTCAACGTCACTGTCATTTTTCCTCCTGACCATCACTGTTTGTCAGAGCAGCAAATGCCCCACTCTTGGACAAGGCCCTGACTGTGCTGAATATGGAAAGATGAACTCTCTGGCACAAGGGGAATCATCTAGACAATTGACTCACATTTTGAAATAATTTGTAATAAGAAAAGTACATTTTTAAACTTTGAAAACATTAAGACATCACTTATCTGTCAGTAACAGCGTGGCTCATACACACAACCCACCTGAGGATGCGGGAGGGGAACACAGGCACCGGCTTTTGGCCAGCACTGCTTGTAACACCCAAACTTTGCCTCTCTCCAGGGCCCACAAAAACTTTAGAGGACAGCAGGGACCACTTTCACAGGGGGTAGCTGAGGAACTGGGTGTTGAGACATATAAACTCACGGCCAACTCCAACTGAGTGTTGCCCACAGCCCAGCTTTGCTGAGAACAGCCCCAGCAGACCCCTGCCTGCAGAGACTCCCTGCAGCCTCCAGCTGCGAGCGACCGGCCTGTGCAGACGCTTTGGAAGATTTGCCCCAGCTCATCACGGCCCCTCCTCAAACCATGAGGAGCCCACGGGGGGCCCGTGGGACCAAGGACAAGAAAAGGGCTCTGCTGAACATACATGAGAGCTGGCACAGGGACACTACTGCCACTCCCCAGCCCTGCAGGGCCTTTCCGAGGACAACGAGCCACCGCAGCTGCATCTCTGCACTGCAGCTCTTCCCGCTTGGAGGAACACCCGCTTGGGATGTGTTTGACCCCACATGAACCTTCTCCCTCCTTCCCCTGCCAACTGCAAATGCGTCACTGAGGGATATTGCCAGGGCCAGCCCCGGTGAGAAGTTGGGTGCTTTTTATTGCAAAATTGATGAAAATGAGGCAGTCTGCACACAAATATTTTGACAGGGATAAAGTTGTTCTCGTTTTTTGTGTCACCAAATCTAAAGGATTTTATTTTAAATTAAAACAAAACTTTCAGTTGATTTCTTCCTCTCTCTCTCTCTCTCTCTCTCTCTTTCTCTCCCCCTTGGGTTTAGAAGCTGTGTTAGCAAACACCACAGTGCAGTGGCAGTGCCATAAGCTCCCAAACAGCCTCCTCATTGACCTCACAGCACAGGCAGTGAATGAAGGACTCCTTTAAATTGCTCTGTGCTTTCCCCTTTGCCTCCCACTCTCTGCTCCCCAGGACACAACTTTTCCTGGGACCACTGAGCAAACACAGTCCATCTCCTCTTCCACAAATACCACATTTCTGACTGTGACACGAATAGACCCTTCAGGCTCAGACCACACCCCTTCATCTGCCTCTGGGTTCATGGAGGCTGAGGACCACATGATCTCCTCCCCAGTTCAAGGCTGATGGTCTGTGCCTCAGCAGAGCTTGGCCTGGGCTGGGTTACCCGAGCACGTTGGCAGTCCCCTGGGGTCTGTGTGCCTGCCCACCTAAAACACTGTTCCTTTGCAGTATTTGCCAGGTGCAGGCTGAAATGAGCCCGTTTCCAGCCATGGCATCACCCTCTCCAAGTGTGAGCACCAGCAGGTCACCCACTGTCCAAAACTGGTCCTGGCCACGTAAAAGCAAAGGGAAAGAGAATTACCCTGAGTGCTGTGGTAGGCTGGGTGCTACGTGCCCGGGCTGTGCCAGCTGTGAGAAGATGGGTAATCTCCAATGAACCGTGCAGCTGGAGCAGCCCTGACAAACTCTATCTGATCTTTCATCAAGCCAGCTGATACAGTTTCCTTGTCAGAATGTTTTAAGCCCACTTGGATGTGCAGAGGGAACTCATGCTGCACCACTGCTCTGTGGCAAAGGGGTTGTGACAGCAGTGATCCAAACTCCAGGAGCAGGTACTCACTGGACCAGCAAACCAAGCTCGTGGCTCTCCTCTCATCCAGCTCCTGATGTCGAGGTCAGACAAATCTGCATCCTGGCACAAAGCAAAAAGCAGTAGCATACTTTAACTATGCTTGTTAATAAACAGTAGCAACAACCCCCACCAACCAAAAACGGAGAATTTTAAGGCAGCAACAGGCTTCAGACAGGATTAACAGCACATATTCTGGAGATGAGGTACTGGTGTAAGAGGAAGCAGTAGAGACAAGACCAGCAGGGCTTTCCTGTTAACAGCAGTGATTCATCCAAGAGAATTAACCAAGTAAAGTTTTCCCAGAACATGGAGCAAAGCTCATCCTTGCAGTTATTTTTAAAAATCTTCATTCTAAAAGAGCTGGGTTTAAGTTCTCCATTGAGCATCAGTAGTTTCCTTGTCCACTCTTTCCAGGAAAACCTTTAGAAAGGTTGAGGGGGAGGAAGGAGAAGGTGATTCAACAATTCCTGCAAGTTAATAAACAAAAAAATCAGCATGGAATGCTCTTCTATGACAAAAATTCGAGCATCTGATTTTCTAAAGGTTCTAGACTACTTCCTTTCTTTATTGATTTTTATGAAATTTGGGTACATTTCCATTTGAGCATATTCAATGTGGTTGTAGTGTTAGTTTTACACACCCTCTCCCTGACCCAGGCCTAAACTTCCCCCCAGCTCTGGCAGGAAAATTGTTCCTGGGGAATTGCAGGCAAGGTGCAGCTTCCCCTCCCATCCCAGTGGCCAATGCTGGGCGAGGGGCTGGAAGCACATTTAGAGCTCTGGGGGCCATAGCTGACCTGAGGCAGGTATTGCCTGGGATGCTCTCAGGGCTGGACGCTCCAAAGATCATGTCAGCAGTGCCAGAACCAGGCATGGAGACAGGACTCATCCCAGTCCTGGGAAACAAGGACAAACTCTGGCTCCCACAAGACCAGTCCTACAATAGAGGTGAACATTTGAAAGTGCTTGTTTGCTGCACCTTAAATAGGAAAAAAAATTAATTTAAGGTGTATTTTCCGAAGCTTTTAAAAGACTTGCCCCCTGCTGTACTCTGCCAAGGACATACCTGTTCCTCTAACCTGGAGATAGAGTCACCACTGTCAACTCACAACCCATGCAGGCTTCCCATTCCAATGGCAGGCAACAGCAGGAGCCAAACACAAAAGTGGTCCTTTTAAATCAAACTCCTAAAGCCCAACAGACTGCATCCTGGTTCACGAGAAGAGTACTGAGGAGGTGGGTTTCCCCCTCTCTAAACCTTGTCAAAGGGTGGATACCCCACACCAGATTGGATAAAACACCTCTCAGCCTGGTGGTTTTCTCCTTGCCTCTCTGTGCTGCTCTGCAGAGGACTTGGGTGTATTTGTATCTGGAAGTTCCCACAGCTCCTTGTGTTGCCAGCCCCTTATGCCTGACTGGGATCTCACCCAGGCTGTTGACATGACCTTCTGGTCCCTGGGGAACAGCTTTATCCCAAGGGACTGCTGAGGAGGTTGACTCCAAAATGCTCCCCGAGTTGCACCAGCAGCCCCATGGATGTAGGAGCGGGAGAGCAAGGAGCCAAGACTAGAGGTAGAAACATGCTTTAGGAAAGGATCAAGCTTCCCATGGTGGGTCTTGCTTCATTGTACCCCTCCAGCTCTCCACATGGCTGATGCAAACCCAGTCTGGGCCAGGCTTCTGGAAGGGAAGCCAAAGCTTGCTCCTTGTCCATCCCCTTCAGCGCCTGCACACCCATCACTTGCCACCTACGTGCTGCAACACCGAACCGCCACTGAAACATCACCTGTTGGTGATGCCACCCACAGGCTTTGGGAAGCCAACAGGGCTCTGGACATGGCAGGCACTCACCACACCTTCTGCTGTCCACGTTCCTCACTTACCCGTTCCCTAGAGCTTTTGGGATGAGGACTATACTGCTCTGCCCAGCACCTCTAATACTAAATATTAGTCTGTAACAAAAAATAATGCCCCCCTGCCACTGGCAGAAACCCATCACAGGCTTTGAGAAGGGAGAGAAGCCCCTGTGTTTTCGGGGGCTTTTTATGCCTTTGTGAGCTTCCACCACAAAAACAAAAGGGGGATGCAAGCGCCCTGTTTCCACAATCATCAATAAAATGTTACACAGCTGGGAAGCTGAACCTGAGATTATAAAGTAAAACTTAGTTGAATTTTAGTACTTTTGCCTTAGGTCAAGAAGTTGCATTTTCAGTGGAACCTTAATTACCACTTCCAGCTGTGGGTCTTAAATAAGCCTGTCTGTCAAAAGCTCACAGATTGGGTTGAAGTGGAAATTTCTGCGCAACCAAATTTGGAGCAGATGAAATTAAAGAAAAATACACCACAGAAGAAAAACAAAATGACACAATATACTTAGCTGGAATTAATTTTGCTTTCTTGCCAGCCTTCTGGAAGGGGTCACCAAGTCTCACATGCAGGTGCCCAAGGTGTTGGGCAGGAAAGGAGAGCTACTGCAGCATTAATGCAGTGAAAACACCTACCAAAAGTTGAAGAAAGCCTAGAATAACTAAAAGCAAACTTCATTAGGTCACTCCTCAGCACAGCTGCATTTTATCATCTCCCAAGGTCAGTTTTCATGCGAGAGAATGTCAAAGTCAGCAATTCATGGTTTTTATTGATGTGCCACCTTGCAGCAGGTTCCACGCTAAATTTAATGGGTGCAATTTCCAGCAGGGCAGGCAGCTGTTGTGGTGTCGCCTCCCCCATGGGGAGCCCTTAGGCTTGGCTGTGTCTGCTCTAGAAACCAGCTTACAGCAGAGCCAGGGCCACCCAGGGCTCGAGAAGGGTTTGGCCACCAAGAGCTGTGGTAGGTTCCCACGGCCCCTCCAGCATGGATCATAATGGTCCACAGCCTTCCCTAGGGACAGAGGTCAGCCCATCATGGACAGCCCACAGGAGGGACTCTGACAGAACAGCAAGAATGCCAAATCCAGAAGTCACTGTTGAAGCATTAGAGTCTACTACCAAAGCACATGCCACTGGAACTTATATGGAGGCTTGGCCTTAAACTCCAGTTCTACATTTGGAGTAGGTCTAGACTCTGTCAGGTCATCTCCTTCCTCACGTTTTCCCTACAGACAAGTGACGTGTTGCTCAGTCACCATAACAGTTGGGACAGCATTTGGCCCTGGAAGAGAATGACCCTCTGCAGAGGAAGGGCCACGGGAGTGATCAGCTTGCAGACAGCAATCCACGTTCAAAGGTGTAGGCACTTTACAGCCACACCACGCAGCTGCTGGCCAGCTGCCACGGCTGCTTACTGAGGCTGCCCCCGCTGCTGGCAAAGCCTGGACCTTTTCTTCAGTGAAGGACTTCGGTTGTACCCTCACCTCCCCACCCAGCCAGCCCTGTGCACCCCCAGCCCTCCACCCACAGTCAGTCTGGTCACCTGTCTGGAGCATCCCCCTGCCTCCATTCTGCTGTGGGCACATTCCTGCTGGTTTTGTTGTGCCTGATCATGTGTAACAAAGCACAGATAATCAGCTAACCTCCACAATCTTAAAAAAAGCAAAAATTTAAAAAAACAAACCAAAACCAAAACAAAACAAAACCCAACCAACCAAACAAAAACCCCACAAAACAATGAAACTCAGTTTTCACGGCTTTCAGGGTCCCAGAGAAGCCACACTTCATCACATACCGTCTCAAAACAGAGTGATGTCCTGTTGTAACAAACCTTACTCACCCAGACCAGGGAAGGAAGCTGACCCTCTCTTTTACCGTCAATATATTGAATAAAATACAATCCCCCAAACCCTATGAAAACAAAGTGTCCCTTGCACCCACCTCCCCTGGCCCCGGGGGAGGACAAGAGAATAGACAACTTGTGACATGCACTGTCACCTCCCACCACACTGGACAGTGCTCAAAGCACAGAGCAATCATCCTTGACATCTCCAGGGAGGAGAAAGACGTGTCCAGAGCAGGCTCCTCTGCTCGCAGCAGGAACACGTATTTGTGCATGTCATCCATCCCCCCACCCATGCCTTTGCTTTGCCATTCCAGCAGCGCTCAGCAGTACTTGGGGCTTTTCCCCCGCCTTTTCTAAGACATCCGTGGACTGTGAGGTTCTGTCCTGTCCCTGCACCGTTGGCAGCGACGCAGGAGATGCTCTCACGCCCTTAGGGGTCCCACTCAGGGATAAGCCGAACCCTCGGCTCAGCCCCACGCCAGTCCAGTGCCTACAATCGCCCACCACCACCCCATCCCGAGGTGCGCTCGTGCCATTCCCCGGCCGGCTCGCTGCCTTTCCCACGCCAGATCACATTGCCCTCTAGTGGAGCTGGACCTACAAAAAGCCGTCAGCAGCGGTGACAATGACTGGGGAAATTAAGGGGGAGGAGGAAGGAAAAAAAAAAAAGAAAACCCAAACCCAGCAGAGCTGCTCCCAGCCAAGCTCCCCCCTCTCGTGCGGAGCCGTTCACCGAAAACAACAGGATCCAACAGGCAGCGATCCCAGCGCGGAGCCGGGGGTGGGGGGGGATGGAAGCCCCGAAGCGAAGGGAAACGATGCCCACGCAATAAGAAACACCAGAGAAAAACACCTGCTCCTCCGTGGTGCTCTAAAATGCAAGTGCTTTTTGAGAGGGAAGCACTCCAACTCTTCAACCGAGGTGGTGGGTTCAAAGTGATGGGAACAAAGTGATGGCTCCAAGCTGCTCCAGGCTCCCAGGAGGCTCTCTCTGCGTTGCTCCCACACTGGCATCCAGTGGGAAAAGAGAGATCAGTTATCCCCCCTGAGAACAAGACTTCAAAGTATCTTGCAGGACCTGTGAACTGTGAGGACAGCAGTCCAGCACTTCCAAAGGAAGGGCAGCACACCTGGGAGCTGCTGGCCTTGCCAGTGACAAACAGGCCCTTAAGCCACAGTTCAGTCCTGAAACACAGGCTCCCTCAAAGCTTGGGGGAGGCTGAAGCAGCCCCTTTTCCCGGCAGTGATTTCAGGATGAATCCTTACCTGCTCCTGCATGGCAGAGTCACAGGAGAAGCCTCAAGGGAAGACACAAAAAGCCAAGAGGTATAACCAACCACTATGAAAGCTGCCCACCTTCCCAAGGGGCTGATTTTCTTTGGCAACAGGACTCCAAATCCAGTTAGGGAGGATCAGTGCAAGACCTGGCATGCTCATTGCCTTAGCTCCAAGGAACAAGTCAGACTCTTGACAGGGCTTGGTGGAAAACCAGCATAAATGAGAGGAGAATTAGACTTTCAGGCCACTCCTCACCTAAAAATAGCTAAAGGTAAAAGAAATATGGCTGGTTTTGCTTTACTGGTCATCAGACAATCCTCACCCTTTGCTCCGTGAAAGGTTTCACCCACGCCAGGATGCCAACAGCTACATCAGTACCCTGGGACATCAGGGTACTGTCCCAGATGTCCTTGGAGAGATGGTCCCACCAGAGTACTTTGGGCCTTCTGCAGCCCCTCCCCAAGTGCTGTTCAGCAGCTTCTGCTTAGAGTTTCTCTTCCTCTGTGGTTTGCTGGACGGCTGCCACCACGACTGCACCGCCAACTCATCCAGCTGGATCCAGCATTGGCTGAGGGGAAGCTCATCCAGGCTCAGATGCAGACCAGAGCCTCCCAGGGTGGGTGTTCTCCTCGGACACTCCCAATCCCCACTCCCATAAGGGCACATCCACACTCCCATCCTTCACGGTCTTCCTGGAGTGATTCTGGGCATCACCAGCCACTGCTGAGGGAAGGCCTGTGGGCTGGAGCGTGTGGATCCTCATGTCTCCTGGGAGTGTCACCTGGCCAGGATACAGATCAGATCACTGCATCCCACCAGGGCATGAAGGCAGGGACCCACATGCACAGGGCAGCAAAGTCTCCTCCATCTCTTCATCTCCCTCAGTCAGGAAGATTCATGCCCCTCCCAGTTAGCCGACACCTCTCCATGAAGGAGTTTCAGATATTCCTATGCCACAATACTCAAGGAGGCTTGGGCACATGGTGTCTGTAGCTGCTTTTTGGGTTTGATTTCTCCTTCTGTACCCTTACAGCCTTTGCTTAGGTGTGAAGGCCATACAGGTGAGGTCCTGGTGCTCTACATATCGAAAACTGGACAGGAAAGGAAGGGGTCAGTGACCAAGGGGTGCTTTTCCTCCAAGCCTGGGTCAGTGGATAACCGCCCAGCTGTCTCTGCTGAGAGAACTGTGGAGGCAAGTAACACTCAGTTTTCCCCTGAAAACTGTGAGCAGATAAGGTGCAAGACACTGGACTGAAGTGAATATCCCTTTCAGCTGGGCAGTGGGATGCAGCTGATTGCCCAGCTTTGGATATACTGTTGGACTCTACAGCACATTTCATGTGCCTCTCAGACACAGGTCACCATTAGTCCAATATTTCTCTTTCCTGATCTTGTCCCAGTTTTACTCCTATCCCTTTCTCACACATCCGCCCAGATCCTCCCAGCCATCACTCAACAAACACTCATCTGGCAATGGCTCATTTCAATCCCACGATGTTCCATATTGCTGAACCAGGTCAGCTGCTCTTGCTGAGAGAGGGGGGAGGCAGAGCACCTTCCCCCACTCAGGAAAGTCCATCCCTAGGAGGAACAGCATCAACCTTTCCCCAGCAGCACCCCTTCCTCCCCCAGCCCTCTGTTTCCAACTCCTTCACCTAACCCAGGTCAAAGCCTCTGTGCTCTGCATGTTCCTCCACTGCCCAGGGCAGAGCACATTGAAAAATTAGTATTCTTTGCAACACATGCTAATAAGAGAGAAAAAAGAATCCCTGATCTGCTTAGCCCTTCTGCTAGTGCCAAATAGGGAGAGAATTTACCTTCAAATGTCCTAAGACACAGCATCCCAAGCGCAAGATTTTTAAGAGGCCTGAATAGACAGAGCAGGAATTCAGCAGATTTATGTTATTTGGGACATTTAATCTAAATTTGGAAAGAAGCAGTTGCCTTCCTGTTAGCCCTTAGCTATCCACTTTCCCAGAAGTAGCTGCCTGTGTTTCCAAGACATTTGGCAACTTTTCTGCCTCTCACGTCATAACAACTTCCATGGCTTCAGTAAAAGGTCTTCAAATAAAAAGAAAATGCTATAAAAAGGTAGAACAACCCCTTTCATACAGGTTTCAGAGGGTGTAATCATCTACTCACCTCACAGATTGAGAGGAAAGGTGGTTTTAGTTCCAAGTGCATTTTCCATGAACAAAATGCATGTGCAATGAAAAAGTTTCAAACAGTTTTTCCATTATTACTAATGGCAAATTCCATATGCGTTCAACTGGTGCCAAGTTAGGTCTTCTAAATCTCTGATAGAGCCTTATTTCATCTGATCATTAGTTACAAAATTAGTTCTTTGGGAATACCATCTCCTTGGAGAATCAGACAAGTTGAGAAAACTTCCCTCTGGGGAATCGCTGGTTTAATATTCGGATTCAATTCTCTCCTAAATTTCTGGTGTGAGTCTCTAGTACATGAATAGATAGTTGAAGACATCTAGTAGAATATGCTTTATCATCAATATCAAATTCATATTTTGTCTTGCAATATAAAGGCTGAGCTGCTAGAGCAAGAAACGTATTCCTTCCCACCTCGCTCTGAGCCGGTTCTCCCTTCCTGGAACACTTCACACGTGGCACCAGTACATTTAAGGCCAATTTTGCCATGCCTGGGTGCTTTGTAGCCCTGCTGCCCTTGTGAACACAGCTGCTCAGGTGCAAAGGTCTGTGTCCCAGAGCCCCACATTACCAGTGCCCTCACACACACCCTCTTTCCCATCCAGGATGAAGCAACTGAGCCATGGCCACCCAGCTCAAAGGGCAGAAACCCACGTCAGAGGAGTCCCTGATGCAACCTGCAACCTGCTCCAGAAGTGGGAGGAACACAACAAAATGCATGTGTACACCTGAAAGGAGGCTAGACTGGAGTGAGGCATACGACACACAGCTGCTGGAGGAGGGGAAACCTCACCCACTGGTGCTGGGGCGCTCACAGGTGCCCCTGCAGAGAGATGATTCTGGTCCCTAGGGCTCTTAATCAGGCATTTAAAATAATTGATCTTATTACACTAAGCATATTACTGTTAAGCCTTCAGCTGTTAATGTTCAGTTGCTGTTGGAAGGGCCAGACCCAGCCACAAATCAGCCTAAAAGTGACACATCTGAAGAAGCAAGGTTCTACTTCTGAGAATAATAATTATTTTGTCCAGGGAGACTAGAAGTCAGCACAGCAACAATACCCTGAAAGCATTAACTAGTTATTGTGAGGGACCTCTGGGAGATGCCCCCCAAGGAACAGCGCTCTCCAACCCTTGTTCATTGCATAGGCTCTGCTTCTCAATCCTCCAAAACACAAATGCACCTCACTGGCCTCCAGCCCAGCTCTTACAACCTCCAGGGAGGTACAAGCCCACCTTCATCTCCCAAGGCAGAAGGAAGGCTCCCTGCAGGCACTGCTCAGGCCCCAGCAGAAAGATGAACCAAACAAGCTTCCCTCCAACCCAAATCCCAGAGCTGCTACACCACTACCAAACATACCAGCACAGATCAATACCCCAAGGCAGCAACTCCTCTCTGGGATTCCCAGTCCAAGCCCCCCAGTTTCTGGGTGTCCTCTATATCAGCATTTAGCTAACTGCATTCACTGGAAGGCCAATCTGTAGGACTTGTAGGTTGTTGGGGGGTTTTGATGTTTAAATGACTGTTTTAACCACCTGCCTGGTGAGGGGTTTAGCAGCCCAGGGGGTTTCTGCAGGTATCTGGGCAGTGATGGTGTACAAGGGGTTGGAGGTGAGTCTGGGTCTGGGTCTGGGCCAGGGCCTAGGCCTGGGTGTGGATCAGGATCGTTGCCCAACCAGCATCCTGCGGAACCAGGCAGAAACCATGCTGGGTGGCACTCACACACTGGGCTGTGTCACAGGGTTTTTTTCAAGAGGTTTTAGTATTGGTCAGTTCCTCACATACTATTTGTTTAAAAGGGACCTTATCTCGAATACTCTATTTTTATTTTTTTTTTTTTGACATTATTTAGCTGTGATTCCAGAACTTGGAGATAATACCAGGCTCAAATTATCTAATGTAAAAATCACCAATGATCTCAAAAGCAATTTATTTGAGAGTGTCTTTTAATTTTTTCGTTTTCCTAAGCCTTTCTAGGGCAAAACTATAAGCTGGAAATTGAGAGCTGGAATAGAATTTAAAATAAAATGAAAGCTAAGGTTTGACTCTAATACCATGAATGAGGACCTGGGGTTCTAAAAGTATCCTTTAATATTTAGAATCAGAACAGTATTACAGGAACCATCTGTACTGAAACTATTAATCTCCTTGTTTTTACACACGAGCTGGAAATCTATATTTGCAAAGCACTGCATGTAATTCAAGCACCCAAGAGGAACTGAAAGAGAAAAATTCAGCCCTGAAGATTTGGTCTATTGCATGTAAACAACTGAAAACACAGTGTCTGCTGATTCACTCAGTTTGTCATCTCTCTGTCACACCTCTCTGTTTCACAGTGGACAGAGGAGACAGGGTGCGTGGAGTGGTCCTTGCAAGCTGTAGTCAGTCATCAGCACACTCAGATCTGTGACTGAAAGCTGTGGAAACTCCCCTGACTTCAAGCAAGGGCTCAGTGTAAGACACATCTGGCTCCTCAAGCTGCTGGTGGGCAGGAAACAGGCAGGTAAAGTGAGATCTGTGTCACAGAAAAAAAAAAACCCAAAACAGGTTATTGTGATTTCACAACACTGCACACAGGATGCCTCTGTCAGGCGGGTCCTAAGGAACAGGCTGGGAAGTTCTTGTTGCTACTAAGGCTGGTGGAAAACAGGGGCAATGGATGGCAAACCAAATGGCAAAGGATTCCCAAAAAACTTCTTGCAATGCACATGTGCCTTTCTCCCACCTTGGGGAAAGGATGCCTCCTGGACTGGGTCAGGCAGAGGCAGTCAAGGGCAGCCATGGCCTCTGCGCCCCCTGCCCTTCCCTGGGAACTCCCTCCAATCCCACTACAGTGGCAGAGGAGGCTGTGCTTGGACTGTCTGCCATGGGATCTCTCCTGACCAGCCTTTCCCAGGCCACTTTAACAAATAAACAGTTGCAGGCCCATGAAGTGTGAGTCATGCATCCTGTGACAGCCTTTGCACATAGGGACGGAATATTAGGATACACCACCTCCCGCTGCTCCCCATGTACCAGTAGCCTCCAAACCAGTGCCACCCAGTTCAGCACAGTGCACGCTCTGCCCTGCAACATGCACTGGTTCTTTAATGGAATTTCTTGTCCCATAGAAGCAGAGCCCAGCCATGCAGTAATCTCATCAATAGCTTGTTTCATACAGCCTGGGTCCTGCTGGGAAAACCAGTGCTGGAATAAGGAAACCTGATGTTGGATAGCCCAGGGGCTTGCAGCCTGGGTTGGAAGTATAGTCTCTTGTTTCTGAGATGGTCTCTGAAGCATTATCCACAGTTTGTTAATATGACCTGCTTTGATTAGCCTGCAGAGCATGAAGCTATTCTATAGGAAAGTCCTCAGCCACTCAAGACAAACTAAGAAATCAACTGGGGTGAAATTTCACAGCTCCAGTAAGTGTGGCATTCCACTGTATTATCCCATTTGGAAAGGCTAAACTAAATCCAGTGGTGAGAAAATTCTTGCTTTCACTCCCGATTTAGTATTTTAAGGACCAACGTGGGATTACACTACACAAAAAGGCTGTTACCAAATTAGTTGACTTCAGGCCCTCCCCAGCTCAATAAGCAGTTGAATCACTGTGGCCACATTTTGCTCTCCATTGCAGTAGGCTTTTGGGTGACTCCCTGTGAGCAGCAGGAAAGCAAAATATCACCCTCCTACTTCTGCATTTTTGGGGCCAAAACTGCTGTTTTCTCCCCATCTCTGCCCAAGTACAGAGATCTAGACAAGGGCACTTCACCACTGTTGGTGAAGATCATCTCCAGACAGCAGAGACAAGATCTTTGCTTTCCAGTTTCCTTCTCTCCTTTTTCTTTTTTTTCCTCTTCTCAACCCTCCTTTCTCCAGAAAGTCCCCCCAGCAACAAGACCAAATTAATACTTGCAAGGAGTTTCTCACCAGACTGCAAATGCCGCTGCTCTTTATCCTAAAATAACTCTCATGTGAGTGACTAGAATTGCGATTTGTTTTACCTTAGCCAAGTGTGGGACTTTAATATTATTAAGACTTTTAAAAGAGGCTGGAGAGTGCCCTAAAGTGCCATTTCCACCTGGAATGAAGCATGACCTTTGCAGGGCGTGGCTGTGTCCTCTGTCCCTCGTGTGGGTGGCTGTCCTGCCCCAGCAGGGGACATGGAGTCAAAGCTCTGAGGAGTCTTTTTCAATGTCATTGCTTTCTTTGATCCCAGGAAGAGCTGCATTTGTAACAGATAATGGCTCAGGGTGATATTTGAAGCTGGCAGGTCCATGCTGAGCTGGCTGGAGGCAGCAGATCACCCTGGCTGATTTTCGTGGTGCCAAAGGATGGAGAGGCAGTGCTGGGCACAGGGACGTGGTCCCACTAGCAGTGGATGGTTTGGGGGGGTTCTGGTCTCAACAGATTTGTCACCTGCAAATATCTTCTTGATAGACATCACACTGTACTTGGTCTTTCACACACATGTGCATGTGTGTTCCCATCAGTGGGGTCACTGATATCCCTCCTATGCTGCCACTAAGTTGAACACTAATTTAGTCACCCAACAGCTAAAAGATGCTAAAAAAGTGACCCTTCGGGGAAGTGGAAATGCTGATCTCCAGTCTGTGAGGGAGCCCTACCAATACACCCCTGTACCCCAAAACCAGCAGCTCAGGAAGTCCAGAGCCCAAAGACGCTTTTGGAGTCAGAGGCAGAACTATGTGACAAAGACCAGATCCCAAATCACTCAAGAAATTGACAGCAAGCAGATCAAATCTGATATTTTTACTGAGCATCTCAGCGTGACAAAATCTCCACTCCAAAAGTACTGAATCTGGAGGAAGTTTAAATCCAGAAACAAAACATTTATACTTGAATCAGTCAGTATTTAGAGAGCGTGATCGTGGATGGGAGTTTACGTGTCTGCATCCCATGCACTCATTAACTACTGCAATTTTTAAAAAAAGTTAAAGTCTAAGTTAGATCACAAGAAAAAAGAATCGCTCATATTAGTCACATTTCTCATAGGCAAATTCACAGCCCAGGGTGGACCACGATCTGCTTTTGCTCAGCTCTTTTCCCACAGACAGTATTTTGAGGTACAAACAACCGGGTTTAGTGAAACTGCAGAGAGCCAGCCCATGCCAGGGGCAAATTCCAGGCCTGGCCTAAATGGGTGTAATTCACATTCAAATCAGCTGAAGTTATGCCAGCCTGCTCCAGGACTGACCCAGCTCTTGCAGCTTTCCTCCTCAGCTTGTTCCCAGCCTGTCACTGTGATGAGCACACACTCCTAGGATTTTGGCAAAGGTGTGAGATGAGGACGGCTCCGGCCATGCTGATCAATCACAGAGCCTTATGTTGGACAGATTTGAAATCAGTCACCAATTTACCAACTCCCAGGCTGATGAGGCGTGTGACAATCGGGAGCATTTGGGGATACATATTTATGTTTCCAGAAATGAAAAGATAGGGAGTTATTCATAGATGAATCTAAAAGCATCCCTGAGACCGTGTGAGGTGTCATCATCTGGCAGCACTTCGCTGTACCCACTGCTGGGAACGTAGTCGTGTGGGTTGTCATCGTGCACCCACCAGCAGCAGCAGCAAAAGCTCACCCCCACTCTGGGGCCAGCTCAGTCTCCACAAAAGGGAAAGCAACATTTTAACTCCCCACCAATGCAACTGCAGAGGGAATCGGTGCTGGAACTCAGTCACAGCTAGGACAGGGCTGAATTGTCTTCTTATCAGCTCATCTGTTTCCACCTTCTCTTGGGAGACTGGGGTCCCTTTTCCTCTCTTCCCAGACAGACTGAGGGAAAGCCTGGAGCCACCCTCTGGTTTCATGACAAAGGTACATTTGGGAGCAGGAGTGTACACATGAAGGATGGTTCTGTCCTGGGGGCCATGCCAAAGGACGATCCAGAACTTAACCTTGCTCTTCTTTTCTTGGAATAGGACCTAGCTGGGGTTGGGAATGGCTGGACTTGATGCCTAGACCTTGTCAACATGTGACCTGGGAGGCTGGGAAACATTTCTCATCATCCAGGGACAGGAGATTGGGTAGAACTTGACTGCACAGGCCAGGTGCTCAACACACTGTGCATCAATATTCAGCACAAGAAACAGAAATGCAACATTTCTTTCCATATTTTTTTTCATGTCTACTCCTCTATTCCCCCTGCCATGGATTCCCCTTGAAACTGCAGGCACAAAAGACTGTTTTCCAGCTCTGAGGTAGCTGTTATGCAAACAGGAGAGGCAGTACAAGAGGATGCTATCCTTTCGCAGTAACCTCTCTCAGGGCTCTGCTGTTGCTCTGCAGAGGTGGAGCTGTTGGTAGAAAGCAGGCTGGGTACCCACTGCTAGAAAGTGACAGGCTGGAGAAGAAGGTGGTCTGGCCAGATGATCCCTGGGTTAAGTCCTCAGTTCCCAAGTATGGCAGTGTGCTGAGCATCTAGAGGAGAAATATTATTTAAAGGGAAATACATGAAATAAATGAACAATTTTACCTTTTTTTTTTAACATGAGTTTTCTGGGGGAAAAAATTAGAATATATTAAAATAGAGGTATTTCACATTTAATCTGTTCTTGTCTTCTAGTGTGGTCCGCTGGCACCTTGTTCCATTTCTAGAAGGTCATTCTACTATAAGACTGTTTCAAATAGCTTAAAATTAGTTACAGATTTATAAACAATTATATATTTATGTAAGATGAGGCATTTTTCTTAATATGCATTTAATGAGACAGAATTTGAACTGGCTACGGGTTTGGATTTTGTTCATTTTTATGGTGTTTCTACCCATTTACTTTATGGGCTCTGGGGACTGGAAGTTAAAATTGAGAGCTTGTAAGAGGTTATATAAGAAAAAAAAAGTCATATTTTTCGTAGCCGTTTGAATAGCCAGATTGAAGGAAAAAAAAAAAAAAAGAATGCTTTTTATTCACATCTTTGGCAATCGTTTTTCCTCAGTGCTGAACTCGGACATGGCGACCCGTATTTTTTTTCTCGTGGCCTTTTCTCTGTATCACCTCACCAGTGCAGGTGGGAGCATCTTCTTTATCGGCAGCCCAAGGAGTGGGGGGCTGTCCCTACCCCCTTCTCAGGGACTGGGCCATGCAAAGGAGAGGCTGTAAACACCCAGGGGCCCAAGCAGAAAGCCCCAAGACCCCAGTCATAGAAGTGCCTCTCTGTATGTTTAAAGCATCGCTCCTGCTAACGTCTGTCAAAGCTGCAGGCACCTGGCACCACTGTAAATCAGATTTTCAGGTCTTCAGCAGGCAGCCAGAGAGGAAAGAAAACACATTCATGGGCCACCTGTGGTCAAACACCATGGAGGTCCAGACACAGATTTGTACAAACCAGTTCCTCGTGACTGGGATGGTCTGAGTACCCAGCAAGCCAAAAGCTCGAACCACAACTGTGTGGTTGATTGCACATCTCACATGCATCACTTCCAGCCCCTGGTTTTATAAAAAAGGTCTTGAAAGGAGAGGAAACAGCTGGTGAATAATACATTGTGTACCCTCCCGGTTGTACTGCAGCCTCTCAGCTTGTCTGCAGGCAGGGTTATCTGTACCACCACGAGCCATTCCCCCAACACTGCTGGAAACAAAGGCTCCTTTTCTGCAGCTGTTTATCCAAGGGACACAGAAAGAGCTGCAGGAGTTGGGGAAATAGCAGTGGTATGAGATCCCACCCAGTGTGATCCCTTCTCAGGGAGCAGAGGCATCCCTGGGCAAGGAGGGCTTGGGAATCACAACCACATTCCAGGTTTATCTGCCAGCTCTGTTCCTCTCATACCAAGTTTTCTTCCAACTTATAATGACCCATCTTCCTGTATCAGAGACTGCTTGTGAAGTTGTAACAAACCTGATGTTGAGAAAATTAAAGAATTATGAAAATCATAGAAACAAGCAATAGGACAGGAAGAAACAACCTCAAGTTGTGCCAGGGAAGGTTTAGATTAGATATGAGGAAAAATTCCTTCACTGAGAGGGTGATCAGGCATTGAAACAGGCTGCACAGGGAAGTGGTGGAGTCACTGTCCCCAAAGGTATTAAAAAGACGTGTAGATGTGGCTCTTAGGGACATGGTTTAGTGGTGGACTTGACAGTGCTGGGTTAACGGTTGGACTCGATGATCTTAAAGGTCTTAAAGATCTTTTTTCAACCTCAACAACTCTATGATTTTAAGCAATTGAGCACAGTGGGGGGAAAAACGGCTCCAGCAACATTTTGAAGGGTAAAGAGCAGGGCTAAGCATTGCAGGATGTAAAGGAGACAAGGACAGAATCTCAGCAGGAGCCAGAGCTGTGCTGAAAAGTTGAGCAGAGGTTAAGCATGCCCCTAGAGAATGTCACACTGCCCTGGTACCTACCAGCACCCTCTACCCGGAGTTGTGTAGCACAGAGCAACCCTGGGGGATGCGGCAAAAAGTGCACTACCTCCAGGGAATGTATTCTGGGGAAACCCTCCAAGCAGGAATGAACCATTCCCCAGGACAGGGCTGCCAGAGGGCAACCATGCTACTTATCTTATGCTGAGGACCCCAGCCATCATCTTGCTTCCAGCTAACCCTGAACTGGTAGAAAGTTCTGATACTTACTGCACCTCCCAGCCCATAACTCACACATCTATTAGTCCAATGACACCCTACTATATTTTTGCCATCACATGCAGTGCTGCACATGTTGCCAGAGTCTCTCTTGGGGAATGTTTCTCCAGTATATCTTTAGATGTAATTAAAAAGAAGGGCTCTTAACAGCTAGCTGCCCCAATTAGCCTGCAGCACAGTTGGAGACCTGGGAGAGGTTTGCAAGTGGTTTTTACAGAGTTGCAGTAAAAAGCTGTTTCCTCTGACATCCAAGCAGTTTCCTGTGGGAGCGAGCCAGGCACAGCCACAACGCCGTGCAGAGGGTCACAGGCTCTGTGTCCAGGCGTGACTGCTCCAGGCAGGGGGTGAGGGGAGGTGGGCAGGCAGCCTCACAGCGCTCCCCGAGCCCGACCCCCGGAAAAAGGCTGGGGGAACAGCCCCCAGCACCAACCAACGCCGCTCTTTGTGAGCTGCACAGATGCAATGGGAGGGAGAACGTTGGTTGAAATCCTGACAGACCTTATGCTAATTCACCAAAGAGCATTTTAGACCGTACACGGACACTTAATCGAGTGGGAGAGACAGCAGCGAACACGACATTTAATTATGGGAAAGAAAAACGAAGTCTTTTACCCTGCATTTGGCATTCTCCCAACACACAGAGTTAATTGTTAGGAGGGTATATTAGAAGGCAATGAAGGAGAAGATTGAAAACCCTGATTATGCCGAGGTCCTGAAAATGCTGAATTTATTGAATTTCACATGAGAAAACACAGTCTGTGCTAAGCTGAGGGCTGTGCCAGCAGCCAGCTAAAGCTCAGGGGGTCTGTATGTGCATGTAAGAGGGGAACAAAGCTTCATGAGCAAAGCTTTACTGCTTTAGAAGGCTCTGCCAACAACTGGTCAAGCCCCACTGTGTCCCTAAAATGGGGCAGGTCAATACATACTCGGGTAGATGTCCTTGTTGTAGGTGATGCACAAGATGGGCAGCAGACCTTGGTGTAGGTGATGAACAAGGCTAGTACATTTTTCAGGAGCAAAATTTTCCTTTAGAAAAGGATCTAACCAGGAAAAGTTAGAAAGGGCATTTCATCTGTGACCTCTGCGTAGTACATTTAGCTGCAATTGCCTAAATTTGGCTAGAGTTTGCAGCAACAGAAAGCCCAAATG
Organism: Oxyruncus cristatus; assembly: GCA_013399855.1. Classification (NCBI taxonomy): domain Eukaryota; kingdom Metazoa; phylum Chordata; class Aves; order Passeriformes; family Cotingidae; genus Oxyruncus; species Oxyruncus cristatus. Next base: position 2,045,915 of record VXAY01005881.1, read on the forward strand.
CTTTGGCAAGCACTGGCACAGATGGCCCTAAGAGAACAAAAGCTGGATAACATGAAGGTCCATCCATCCTGGGTGCACCCGGAGGAGGGGTACTACAAGAAGCGAGAATCAATAAAAATGCCGACTACCTCCAAAACCCCCACTACCTCCAACAGTTTGATCCTTAGACACATCCTTGGGCTGTAGTGTTGCCTCAGTATCCCTCAGCAAGTTTCTCCATTAATTTTTTCAGTTGTCCCTTGAACCATGTAAACTTTTAGCCCCTTTTTCCTTCTTCCTCGTCATGGCTGAGGGGCAAAACTCTGTCTGGTGCTGACTCATGGATGTATTCGTTATACCAATATCTGTGGCCTAACATATGTCCCTGGGAAACAGGTTGGGCCTCACAAAGCAAATAATTGCCAATAATTGCCAATTCCTCCGTGCCATTGACAATCCCACCTGCATTTACTGAAGTCAGTAGAATTTTCTCTGGATCTCAGCAGAGCAAGATGCCTTCCCCCTCCCTCCCCCCCATTTTTTTAAAACATGAAAATCCACGTGGATAAATGAGCTCCAGATCGTGGGGCACCTGCAGTAGCTGTCGCTGTGCTGCAGGGGGGAACCTTCGGCTGCCGATACACTCGCGGCTGCTGCAAGTTCGAGCAGGCACCGCACGGTCAACTTTGGCCGGAACGCGGGTGGGAAGAGCCCTGGTGACTTGTACCGTGGTCCCAATTTAATTACAAGCTTCCGGTTTTTCTAGTTTTAAATAGCTTAGCAAAAAGAGCCGTAAAGATAAAAATCATTAAAAAAAAAATACCGTCAGAAACTGACATTTGGGGTAAAGCAGCCAAAATCGTTGGTTTGCTTCTCTCAGGGCACGTGATTTTCGTGCCTGACCAATGTCATTGGAACATTCTGCCTCATGGAGACAGAAGCAGGCTGTTGCTACAGAAGGGGTAGTCCTGCAGAAAATGCTATTTTCTAGCTCCTCGTGGAGTGCAGTAAGCTGGAAGGAACCCAAAATGTTTATGTAACAGAGTGACGCACCCCTCACACCGGCAGCCAGGTAGGTGTCTCAGCTCAGAGAGCACCTGGCACACACTGAGCTCTGAAGTGAACCTCAGCAGCTCCGACCGACCGGGAGTTAAGCTCAGTGTTGAGCCAACCCCGGGCTGCTGCTCTGGGTAGCTGTTGGAGGCCCCTCGTCCCCCAGGGCCGGCCTGAGCACACACACCTCCCGGGATGAGGAGCTGAGGCAGGACAGCACAACGCCGAGCATCGATTCATTGATGGAGATCTCAGGGGAAACTCCTGAGCCAAGAAAAACAAATTGACAGCAGCTCCATCCTCAGCAGCCCAACACATTTCAGTTTTTTGGCTTAGATTTATTGGGTGCCTGATCCAGCTTGTGCTGAGCAGTGAGCACAAGCCAGCCGTGTTTATCAGGCTGCCGGTGGGCAGGAAGGAGCTCTGTCCCCGTGCCAGCCCACAGCCCTAGGGCAGAGCAGGAAAGGTAATGCCCAGGAGCTCTGGCTCAGCCCCACAGCTCTGCCTGCCTCAAGCTGGCAGCCTCTGCCCCTCGTGATACAGCTCTTAGGTAAAAAACAAAGTTTGGATCTTTTTTTTTTTTTAATGAGACAAGAATAAATCTCTCAACTAAGATGTCCAATATGCTGTTTAAAATTTTATTTAAAACCTTCCCTCTGTTTTTTGACTGCTTATCACTCTCTCTGGGATTTTTTTGGTGAAAGAAACAGGTTTAAGCAAGCCCTACAAACATTGTCTTGGGAGGACCTCTTTGAGGAAGGGTCTGCCTGATCATTTGCATGAGTGTTTATCCCCGAGGCTGTTTCCAGCACTGCTGGGTAGTGCTCCAGGAGACCTGGCAATAACTCACCCCCGAGCTGTGGATGCCCTCAGTCACATCGGATTTTCAAGAACCACGTCAGTGTGGGACTGCGTGCCAGGCACGTGATGTCCTGCCCGGGTCAGCAGGAGTAACGTGTGAGCCCACACCTCTGGGCAGGTCACACAAGTGGAAATGAAGGCTAGAAAAGTGCAGAATCCAGAGAGCAGTTAAATGTGGGTGAGCAGATGCCTCCTTTTTCAAGGACTGAGGTGAATTGTTTGCCTTTAGTTTGCAGCAAACACCACACTTCAGATCTCTGTTGCTCTGCGAATGCAAGTGTCCTCAGAGAAATCCAGGACAAACCTCTGCATGTGAGGAAGGAGAGGTCTCAAGACAGCATGGGCTCATCAGTGGAAAGGCAGTGAGACAAACCCAGGCCTCACTGAAAAAGAAAAGGAAAAATAAAATCTCTTTTTTTCTTAAAAAAAAAATCTCAGACCAAAGGTACCCCAACTACAACACTTAAAATGGGAGTCAAGCTGAAGACTGAAAGACTGGCCTCCAGAAGGACGTTATCCTGTTCCCTGTACCACAAGCAGAGCATGGTTTTGGTTCATCAGTGGCTGAGCTGCTGCATGATAAAACTCACTGATGAACAAGCTACTTTAAAAGCAATGGATCTTTGTCTTTTGGTGGCTCAGGTTCTCCAGTGTCTCTAAAATGTTTGTTTATAAGTGGGAAATGACTAAGCGGCCTGTACATAAAGGAGAACATTTGAGGCTCCAGCTTTGGGAATTTTCCCATGGCGTCAGGCAGACAGGGCTGGGGAAGCCCGCTGAGGGCACGGGCTGGAGGCAGCAGCAGATGCAGCTACATTCTCACCCCTACAGGTGACCCAAAGACTTCAGCTTCTGAGATCTGCTTCAGCCCTCTGGAGCCCTGAGAGCAAACCTGAATGTTCGACCCCACTGCTCTGACCCCGCCTCACCTCTCCCCACACCACCATCCACACACTCCTGCTAAAAAAACCCCAACCCTCAGACATGCTTAGTCTGTCAGAGCACAAATCAAGCATCAGAGGAGCATTCCCTTTTTCCCCAGATGACAGGAGCTGGAAGAGGCAGCAGCAAGAAGGCTTACCGTGCCTTTACATCTCACAGGCTGGCAACTCTGAAACCTAATGATGGTGCTAACACAGCAGCTATCTTTGGTTTGCTTCCAGGGACCACTGCAGTGGGCTACCAACTGCAGTCAGCTTATGCCACCATCTTGCACTCCTTCCACAAAGCCCCAGACCCCCAGAGGACTCATCCACCTTATCCCAAATGCTTGCCATGGCATAGCTGCTACAGCACGCCAGAGACTGAAAACCTGTAGGGTCACCCCTGTTGTAGAACAAACTACAGCACATACAGCACAACCTTGTCTTACTCACTTAGAACAGCCCAGACATTGGGAACTCTCTGGGAGACCATGGATGCCAGCAGTAACTTAAAAAAAGCTGCTTTTATTCTACACAAGCAGGCAAAGACCTTGAACTCTTATCAGGCACTTATCACCAAGACAACCAAGAAAGGTGCTTGAACCCTGGCCAATATGCTTTTCCTTCTGCTTCACAGAACACATGAATTGCAAGGGCAGGCTGTCTCCAGGAGCACTTGAGCCTCAGAAACAGCAGTAAGATTTCCAGGGTAAACGGATACAAAATCTTGCATTTCCTGTGGGCTTAACCCAAACCCAAACCAAACCCAACCCAATGGCATTACCTCTCCCAAGCACAGGCATTACTCCAAGGCTTGCATTCCTCTATCACACCAATATATTAGCCCCAACCCACTTTCCTCAGTAGTTTAAGCTGAAACACCGCGCTGTAAACTGGGACACAGGCACTTCTTATTCTGCCATATGTGATTTGGGGGCAGGAGAGTGGGGCTAAAGGCTGGCAGCCACAGAGCAGAGATGTGAAGAGGGGAGCCTGAGTATTATGTCTGTCTCCTGCAATGCTCCTTAACATGAGTGAAATCCCCACTTGCATGGTTGGGTGTTTCAGGAGATGCTGCTGTACCCAGCTCCGAGTGAGCTGCCACACATCAGCACTCCCAAGCCACCCTCGCCTGAGAGGGACCACGTTAGTGTGTGCGGGCTACCCAGATGGGCTGGGGGGCCAGCACGGGCACCAGCTGTGCCCAGACCTACAGCTCTGGAAAAAACCTCTGAAGCAGCCCAAGACCTTGTCCAAGTGCGCTTCACACTTTACTGCGATAAAAAACCTCCAAACACACTGTTCATGTCAGTGGTGGCTGCTCTACTGTGGGACTGTGGCAGCCCTGCTGCTGAGATCAGAGGTGATGGTGAGCCCAGTGAGCCTGTCCTGGTCCTGGTATCCAAGCAGGGCTACAGGAGAGGTCCAGGGAGCAGAGCCAAAGGGGAGGAGATCACTGGGGCCCCTGCACAGCTCAGCTGGGGGCAGGGAGCAAACCAACCTTTGTCCTGTGCTTAGCAGCTGGGCTTGGATGTTTCTCAGTGCTGCTATTTACACGTGACTTACTTTTGTCATGCATCTCATCTCCCCAGTACTTTATATCATCTTTTTAGACTTTTTTTATTTCTGATTTCTGGGCTGGAGGCATCACAAAACACTGGCAACACCTTGGAAACATCATTGTTCCCATTTCCCTAAATTACATGTGGAGGAGCAGAGGGAAATGCTGTCGAGGGGAGCTGCACTCTAATGCCCCAGGCACTTAATAAGCCATGAGTAGACATACTAATGGACAAATCTGACCAGGCAGTTACAATAATTCCCATGCAAAAGCAATGCTTCCAAATATAAAGTTGCAAACAGTGATGCTAGTGTTGAAATTCAGCAGGTAAAAGGCATTGCTACCCTGATTTTGAGCACCTTCATGTGCACAACATTGTCTATCACCTCCACGTAGGGGATAGCTACTGATTTAGAAAAAGAAAAAGCAAACGGAAAGACCCTACTGTGAACTCGGTATGGTTTAACCCCATGATTGTACTTGTATTTGAAAATTTAATTAGAAAATAATTACAGAGAAACCGGAAATATTGCAGAGGCCTCATCACCAGACCCAGGAGGTTTTGTTGGCAGCAGAGCAGCTGCAGGCGGTGCTGGAAGACTTCTGACTACTTTTTTTTACAAAGCAAAAGGGAAAGACAGACTCTTTCTAAACACCACTTCTCAGGAAAAAGGCTTTTGACTGATAATCCAATCTCTCTCCTGACAAAAACAAGACAGGTTTCCTGTTGGGATGTAGGCCACAGGGCTATGGAGGCTGCAGCCACTGTTAGAGTTAACTGCTGCACCGCAGCCACTTCCCACCGAAGGAAGCTCACGGCAGAGCTGCCCTCTTTCTTCATCCCTGTTTGTTATTTCAACAGCCCCAGCGGCAGCCAAGAGCAGAGAGAATGAACAAATGGGAATAAAAATAAGTCCTCCAAGACACGCAAAGCATTAGCCAATTCTTTTTTTAATCTTTCTGCTTGGCCTTATATCTATTGTGCTTTAGGATTCAAACGGTGGAGGGGTTTATACAGCAAAGGCAGATCATATCAACCCTTGGGTGAGCATTATACTGTATGTACCGGCCTCTAAACACAAGTGAGGTGGCTGCTGTGCTTTGTCTTAGACAGGAGTTTGTCCTGCAATGAGCTCTGAGGTCAGAACAGTTCCATGCTGAACAGCAGGGTCTGAGCAGCCACACACGCCACCTCAATTAAATATGCACTAATCACAGGTGAACTCAAATCTTTTAGGCCCAATGGCTGAATAGATAATTTCTGAGTCGCAGAGCCCTGCTCACATCCCAGCTATAAATGCGTTGGGGTAAAAAAAGGTAATGCTCCCCGTGGCAACCCAAGCATTTACACAGTGAAGCTGCTGCAGCACAAAAATATCTCTCTGCTTTGCTCCAAAGAGGCTCCATCCCCCCAGACCTTATCTAGAGAAGGGGATCTACACAGCCCTAACAAGTACAGCCTGCTCCAGAAAGGAGGAGCCTGTGAATGTACCACTCACACTATATACCTACGCATCCCTCGGCTTTATGCAGAGCCATTTTGGCATTCCCAGCAGCATCCCTTGGAATTAGGGTGCCGCTGCATCAGCAGTCCTGGCGCCCTATGGCCTGAAGAACCACAGGTTTTATTCAGGCCAATTATAGCACATTATAAACAGAGGATCCTGCTTGTTTTGGAACCAGCACATAGCGAGCGGCAGGTTCTGCTTCTGCAAATAGCCTGGGAGCTGGTAAGGACGGGCTCACGTCAGCTGGCCTGAGAAGTGCTGGGGTTAAAATGACACCAACAGGGAGTCAGGAGGTGTCCCCAGCCTGGCCAGAAACTGTAGTGGATAAGCCTGGGTGGATAAGACCAGTGGGGTCAGGCTCTGCTTTAGCAAAGCCTTTGTCCTACTTATCTGTGGGAAAACTGATTTTTCATCCTGCACCTCCCTCAAGTCTTTTAAGTTAGCAAACTTTAATAATCACAGGTACACTTTTATGGATGAACAGATGATTTTGTAATGATTTTAAGATGTACAATACAAAAGCAGGCAACTCATTGTTTCTTAGGGAGCCAGAGGGCAACAAATTCACCCTGAATTCAATCAGGCACCTTCTCAGAGCAATTCCCACCGGGGAAGGCATCCCATTCTCTAATTGTAAAACACTGCATCATTTTTCTAACCTTTGAATATTATTGGTTTATTTTTTTTTCAGGTGCAGAGAGAGAAATGCCAAGTGTGATGTCAGCAGGCAGCAGTACATGGCACAATTGCTCTTTCCAAAATCTGAATGCCAACTGAAGCAGGGCTGGATATTGCATGGTAAGAGACAAGCTGTGCTGTGCATATTTGGGGCAATGGAGGCAAGGGTTTGACCCCCTGAGCCCTCGGGGTTTGCTCTGCCAAGGCCAGGTTGCTATATCATTATGATAAGGGTAATCCTGTTGGGCAAACACATCAAACAAATAGTCGTTCCCGATTGCAGACCTTGTCTAGGCAAATCTAACCCTGGGTTAAAAATGTGCTGAGTGTGCAGTCCTGTGACACAGCACACCAGGGGCTGAGAGGGATACGTGGGGGCTTCTGTGCCCCAGGACCCCCATGCAGGCACTCTCTGAGGCTCAGGCTAATTCCTGGAAGCGCCTAAAAATTGCAACAGAGTAAGTTCCCTCTCCTTCCCCTTCACTTCTTGTGTACAAGAGGACAGATGACTCTTATGTCAGGCTGTTTTGCTTCTATATTTATGTCCTGCCTGAGGCTCACAATGTTCAGCTCAGATGCAATCCAGTCTGGTTGTATTAATACATCTGGGAAAATATTTTTAACAACCAACATCAAGCTGAAGGCCAAAATCCTTCACAGGCGCCAGGAGCTCTCTGACCCCTCTCGACCGCTTGCTTACGAAACAGAAAGGCTCCCCAAAGGGTACTTTTCAGTCTTTTAAGGGACAGCTACATTTTTCAGCTTCCCCCTGTAACATGAGGGATGAAATTTAATCTCTGCTGCAGCTCTGGGGGTTTCCCTAAGTTTCCAAAAGGATGAATGAGGCTCTTCTATTACAGGTGTCAAAATCAAGGTTGAGTGAGGGGTGGCCCACGAACCCAGTCAAAGTGAAGAGGACACTGATGACAGCCTGTGAGCATCCCTGACAGCTGCAGTTAAGAGATCTCACCACCTTGCTGCCCCTCTCACTTCTGCAAGACCACTTTTCTCTGTCGAGGAACCAGAAGAAAAAATAAGTTTCAAAGCCTTAAACCCCATGTTATCCCACCAGTGGACAATGACAGCCTCAAAAAGTCCATGACACCAATTGAGCCATTTATTCAGCCTCCCGTCAGCTGGGACTGATGTTTGGCAATGGTCAACCCTCACACCACATACTTTGTCCAGAGCTGGTGGAGACATTTCCTTTCCGAAACAAAGTGTATCAGAGCATCACTTGGGCTCCCAAGAATTACAAATGGGTAAGGTTGGAATGGACCAGTGGAGGTCATGTAGTCCAACCTGCCTGCTCAAGCAGAGTCTCCTGGGACACATTACTCAGGATTGTGTCCAGACAGTTTTTAATATCTCCAGGGAAGGAGACTCTTCAACCTCCCTGGGCAACCTGTTCCAGTGCTCAGTCACCAAGTATCATTTAGGATGCAGATTTCTGGAATTCACTCAACAGCAGCCAAGAAACAAGAGTAACAAGTAAAGACTTGCTCACTTTGTTTCCAAAGCAGATTTTTTTTCATGCTATGGGTCAGGATGGAGCTGACCTTTAATGCCGCAGAGGTTCAAGGCCATGACTCCTCCCCTGGATGGAGCGATGTTGTCTGATGGTTCCAGCACAGGAGCCAGGAGACATGCCCCAATCCAGATCACCACTGAGCTTCTGCAGCTTCTTCGGTGGCCTTGTTTCTCAAATGAAAATATTTTTGAACTTTCCAGGAAAATTTCTCTTTCTTTTCCAAAGTGATTTGAGATTCTGAAATGAAAGGACAGAGTGATTTGTAACAGCCGCTTCCCAATATGCTCCCCTGAAAAGTGGAGATGGGCAAACAGGCACACAAAAGGCACGTACATGATGGGTGTTACAGACCCAGGTGGGTATAGGAGGGCAGTGCTCTCCTCTCTGCATCTGATGTGCGACTCATATCTGTGGTGAACTGCCCTCACTCATCACCATTTTCAGGAGGGAAAGGACAGCCCTGGGCAGCCTTCCTCGGCTTCCTTCCCATCGCTGGTGCTGCAGGCAGACAAGGGCCCTGCTGCCTCTTTCCCAGCTGGGTGCTCCAGAGATGACAGAAGCAAAGGGCCAGCTCATCAGGTGGGGAACCCGCAGTGGAAGAAGAAACGAAACCAAAAGGTTTCTAGAGAAAATCTTTGTGTAAGGCTTCCACGAGGTGTCAGCAGCAGCTATTACTCATCACAGCTGAACAGAGTGCCTGGGGCTGCCATCCACCTCCTCACATGGCATGTCCTCACCAAAAGAGAACAAATCCTGTCTAGTGACTGCCAGCAGATCTGAGCCGTGTCTCCCCGAAGGATGACCAGCCTCTGTCCCCAGTCTAACACAGCAGAGCAGAGGGTTCCCCACACAGAGCCAGGACCTCTTGCATATTATCCATAACCTAAAGAACTCAGCTAAAACAGGACAGTTGAAGCAGCATTACTGCACCCCTTCTGCAGACAGGATGCTGGTGGCACAGAGATTAAACTGGAGATCAGTGATATGCCTGCAGTGAGAGGGCGACATACAGCGTGTATATTCCAGCCCAGTGCCCCTTGCTGCAAACCCCTGACTCTCCTCATTCCCTACTCCTCTCTGAAGATGTTTAATTTTAGCTAAACAGGACATTAGGCATTTCTCTCTGACTTGCTGATGAAGGCCCCAGAGGGTTAAAGCAAAGTGGCAGCTCTGCTGCTCCAGCCCACCACGGGTCTGGAGCTGTTGTCCTAACTCTGCTGACCTTTGGTCCTGAGTCTGCCTTATTTGAGAGGAAACCAGTAAACGTTCAGAGTCAAACCAATGCACAGAATCCTTGCAAGGACTGGAGTAAACCCCATATCCTTCAGCCCTGTTCAAGGATAAGGGAGGTACTCCTTACATTTTCATCTCATGCTCAAACCCAGCAGTAAACATTAACCACATTCTGCGTGCTCCCCGATACTGCCTATTTTCATTTTGCTTTTAATTACACCCACAATCATGTCCGTTAAGTCAGTATGATCCTGCCCTCAATTTAATGAAAGCTTTAGGAAGCAAATGACGTCTGCAACAAGAAATGGCAGAGCTTTTTCCGTCGTCCCATTACGTGGTTGGGGTTTCCGTAGCATTAAGAGGATTTTAGCTGGTCAATGGCTGGAGAAACCGAAGGATCAAGGTCCCAGATGAGGGTGAAGACAAAAATAGCTCTGAGAGGACACGTCACATTACTCGGACGGGGTTGCACCAACAGAGTAATCTTCATCATGTGCCAAGGAACCTGTGATAAGCCCTCTCATAGTCAGATCAGTAATAAGATCAGTTACTTAATTCACGGTGATTAAAACCAGGCTGGGCTTCAAACAAACACGTCATGTCCATGGGGCTGCACAAAAAATATATATATTTTACAAAATTAAAACCTTTCTGGGCTGTCCTGTTTCATCACTAGTGCTGGGCACTCTATAAACAATTTTGGGGGCAAATAAAGTCCAGTGTAGCCCACAAAAAGGTTGCCTTTCTTACAAATGCATGTGAAAAATACATTTTGAAAACAGGGGCCTGCAGGAACGTTCGGCCTGCAAAAAAAGTCCCATTTCCAAACCAAAGACATTACTTTCCTACACGAAAGCCAATTTTGCTTTGCAACAGTGCTAATGCCCTGCCTTTGGGTTCCAATACCATTTGGCTTGTCCAGGCATGTATGAACAGTGAGTAAAAAGAGCTGGGTAACTTGGCTGGTCACTACACCGGACATCCAAATCAATGACAATGTCCTGGCAATGACAAGGAAAGGATCTGGGATTCATGGTTGTGCATGGCCATCTCCCAGAGCAGGTGGCAAACAGAGAGGTGGTGGGTACCACCGCCATCAGCGATGGGTGGCAAGGCACAGGTGGGTGAGGCAGACACAAAGGAAGGGCCATAGAATTATCTATTTTTAAACCATTTCTCTTTCCTGCATTTTGGTACAAATTGTCCCATGCCTGCAGTGATAGGACATGACTGATAGGTGAGTGCCCTGGTGACAGCAGGGAGTGGTGAAGTGGTTGCCTTTAATGAGTTTTCCCCTGGCATCGGAAACGAGCGGTGAAAGAGGATTTTCCATGCCGTGGCTGACATCCAAGACGCCAGGAGCCGTGGTGGATCCGCGGGGATCCTCGGATGACGAATCGTGCTGACAAACACTGGACGTAATTCTCTCCGGCAAAGCAGCTCAGCGCATGTTATCCTTCTTTTATTCCCTTCCCTCAGATGTAGTCACCAAGAGTTTCTAAACATGACACTGTGTGCAGTATCCTGCCTGGCTCACCCACCTGCCTCACACAGACCCCTGGGGTGTGGTGTGAGCATCACATGGTGGGTAACAAGTTACAAAGCAAACCAAGCACAGTTTCAGCATTGTTTCCTTGGCTGAATGGTGGTTCAGAAGAGGCACGACAAAGGGGACGGCTGTTCCTCGCCAGCTTCGTGCTCATCGGGGTCCAGGGGAAGGTTGGGAGCTCTGGTCTCTCTCTCTCTGCCACCTTGAGCAGCTTCACAAAGAGGGCTGCAGGGAAGTGGGGCATTTCAATCCATGTCTGGTGATTCCTCACAGTGTGTGGGAGCACAGGTCATGCTGGGATGTATGGAAAGTGTCTCCCATTTCAGCAGCAAACAGCAGGACCTGCGTGCTGGTGAGGGGAAGGCTGGGAAACCCCAAAGATGGAGAAACCAGAGCTGTCAGCCATGAACCCATCAGTGACTGGCATTGCCCGCCTGCAGAGTCTGATCTTCCTGACTGAGCGGACAATGGCTGCAAGCGGGGCAGACACCTGGGTCAAACACACAGTGATAAAGAGGGAAATGCTCTGAACCCACTTGTGGAGATAAGGGTGGAACAGATCCCATGATTTCCTACCAGTAAGGAGGCCTTATGAGAGAGCAGATCCTAGTAATGCCAGCACTTGCTTTCCCGGTGTGTGGCTGTTCCTTGTACATACATCTTTTAGGGCCAAGGGACTGCAGGAGCCCAAGGGCAGTCCCTGGTGCAGGGCTGTAGGCAGTGTCGGGTTCACCCCACACCATGGCCATCTCTTCACTCTTCTGTAACCAAAACCTGCAAGGCAAATGTCTGGGAGACATATGAGAGGCACAAGTTTAGCAACGAGCACATGTGCGCACACGTGCGCTGGCCGGAGGGCAGTGCCAGTGCCAGGCTCCCACCAGTACCACCCACGGGGGGGGGGGCAGGACAAGCCAGGGATTGGCACAGGCCAGGTTGGGCCCCGTCAGGGTGGGTGGGGTGCGACACTGCCTGCCCGGCACCCATGTGCCCGGGCACTGTGTATCTGCAGCCTCCTATGCCCAGGAGCCTGGCTGTCCCACAGCCGCTGTGCACAGGTCCTGCTGTGGCCCAGACACCATGTGCCCTTGACCCCATGTGTCCAGGTCCTGGTGTGCCCTGGGCACAGACTTGGGACCCTGTGACCCTGGGATCCTATGCTCTCTGCTCTCTTCATCCCTTCATCCTGGACTCCAAACCTCTGGGACCTCAGGAGCCCAGGACCCCAAGATCCTGTGTTCTCTGCTCCCTGCACCCCTTATCCCCAGAAACCCGTATCTCCAGAACACCATACCCCCAGGACACCACGTGTCTGCACTCCACACCTCTGGGACCTCAAGAGCCCATGCCCCTGGGATCCTGTGCTCTCTGCTATCTGCATCCCTTATCCCCAGGACACCATATCCTCAGGACACCACGTAACTGCACTCCACACCTCTGGGACCTCAGGAGCCCAGGACCCCCGTCCTGCTGAGACCCCACATCCCTGGCACTGCATGTCCGCAGACTCTCGCGACCCCATGCCCCC